>JBBPMC010000644.1:8044-18677 GCA_038090115.1 Strobilomyces echinocephalus
ATGTTTCAGTCTAATGAATGGATAGGGCTACAGTGATTGCGGGGAGAAAGCAAAGCTACAATATATGTAAGTGTAGGTTCGAGAGATGGCTACATGTCCAGATTCGCTACACGGAACTGATCGGTGAGGTCGATAGGAAATAAACATATATCCTGTGCAAGGAGCCTGTCGCTGCTTTGATTGAAGGAACCGAAAGAAAAGAAAAGAGGGTATGCCCTGGTATGCCGAACGAAGTCGAAAATAAAAAATCGAGATCTAGTCATCGAGTAAGAAATCCCAGTTGATGCCGCGGCGGACTCCCTCGGGTTTCTTCGAAACACGAAACAGGCGTTTCAGTGCCTCCATGCGCGCGTTTTCGGGTGCATTAGCGCGCACGTCCCACATGCGGAACTTCACGGTGCCCTTGGTGTCGACGACGACCTCATCGGTGTCCCACTCGTCCAGGGTATCTTCGTTGGGGCGAACATTTTCTATGATCCGGTTTACGAAACCCGCGGAGTAGGATGCTCGGCCAGAGTGCCGAACGTGACCCTTGAAATCGGAGGGGAGCCACACGGTAACGTCGGACGTGACCGCTCGAACTTCGAGGTAAAATTTGCTTCGAGGTACGGGCCGACACTAATCAACCACGATGAGATCTCCCCATAAACGAGGAGAATAATCGAAGGACTCACGACTTTGAGTTTCACGGGTGCGGTAGTCGCAGCAACGAACATGTTGAAGCGATGATCCACAGGTTGCTGTCTGGCGCGGTAATGAGGTATAACAAGAGACATGTCTATGGTTTCTTTCGTCTCAAAGATGAAGTCCCACTCGCTGGCTGCGTTGTAGTGGATCTTGTGCGTGCCACGAGGTCCCGCATTCTGCGAAATCGGGGTCAGCCGAGCAAGACAAACTGATATAAATACCCACCAGCATGCCGAACGCTTCGTTGGAGGATGTGCTCTGTCGATTCTTCAGAACTGGAACGTTCAACACGTGGGGAGAACCACTGACCTCCGCGGCAGAGCAATAGCTTGCCATTGCACCCCCCAAGAAACCAGTAATATGGCGGTCGACAGGACGCAGAACGTACTTGCGGAGACGTATCGAGGCAGGGCGCTGGAGGCAGGCATGGGGTGTTATATATATGTAGGCGTAAGCGAGCATCGGCGATTAGTCTTTCCCCATTGTGCCCGAAAAGGCAAGTGTTGTATTCTGCGCGTGGTACAGAACAAAAAGGAGTTCACTCGGCGACTTGAGCGCGCCGCAAACGGAAGCGAGGTCGTTTGTTTTGTTGCGGTGCTAAAAGTAGAACACGCCGTTCCCTTCCTGTTTGATCGTTATCCGGCATTTTGGTGATTGTTGGCGATTGCTCGGTCCTACAAGGTCAGACAACAGCTCAGTTACGTGCCGGTGACCATGCCGACTATTTATTAACCAGAAGAAGGAACAACAGGACAAACATGTTTTGTACACGCTGCGGTCAGTGCCAATGCCACGCTAAGTCGCTAACGAAGTCATGTCTACATCGTTCCGAAGATCCGGCGCACATGGCGTCCGACACGTGAGCCCACGTTCCCATCGTCCCTCGGCAACGTCATTAGACGTAGTTCGACGCTGCCTTCCGCATGAATATTTACTTCATCGTCATTTTCTGATACACAGGAGTCCAGCCTGATTAGCCCACAGTGCATGCGTTCGCGGAATGCACGACAGTAACGGGCCTGCCCGCTTTGACAAATTCCGTCGCGGTTCTTGACGTTGACGACCCCTCGAAACAGCGGTGGCAGCGTCACTTTCACGTCGGCCCGACGTGCAAGAATGTAGAGACGAAAAAAATGTGCCTCAGCACCGGGTAGTCGACACTGAAACGGAAACACACCAGTGTCAACGACTGATCGCATCCCAGGGAAACGCAAGCCGGGTATCAACTCACTACAGTGGCTGTAACAGAACCCGACAGACTAGACAAATAGATCACTGATTTTGCAAAGGGTGGCACATCACATGGTAAGGGCGCCAGGAGCATTAGCTTTGCATCGATACGTTGTCGCAACGCGGTCGTTTGGAAAATAAACTGATCGCCAAACACAGCATCCTGTCTTCGGGGAAGGAATTGCTCAGTGATGGTCTCGTCTTTGCCATTCTGAAACCCGAGATGAGTAACAGATCCACGTGTCATGTGCCATTCAACGGACCTCTGATGCGGTATTGTCTAGGCTAACCGGAAACGAGGTTGAGTTTGTAAGGAGCTAAACGGAAGGAGTAGAGTCAGTTAGTCACTCGACCGTGGGCCATGCTCACTGAAAGAGTTTGCGAGAACCTGCTCATATTGTGGGATGATTTAATTGCACTTTAGATCCAACGGCGGAATATATACCGCTCTCGCCACTCGCCAAAGCGTCATAGTGGAGGGAACAAAGCGATTATTCCACCCGCCCAAAGCTGAAAGAAGCGCGGCTCGGTCAGTGGACTGGTCCCAAGTTGCTTACGTGGGAGTGGAGTGGGCCCCTGCCAGCATAATGCAGTTCGGCAGAGATCTGGAGGTGGTTTGGCACCACATGACGTGCTGTGGGCTGTGGTCGTGAAACTGACGCCAGAGCATACAAGCGAAAATTATGTCGCTAAATCCCTTGACAGGTTCTGCTGCAACTGGGGGGATTGAGATAGTCCAGTAAACAGACGCACCACGTCGAGAAACAAATCCCAGGTGCGGTTCTCGTCCGGCTCTGTCGGATCGAGGTCTCGAGGCTGATCGAAGAGCCGCACGTGGCAGTAGTACTCAACAACGGCGTTATGGTACAGGGCCACCTAAACCAACGACATCGCTAAGATATATTCTTCGTGGCTGTCCTCGATCACTCCTTATCGTCAGAAGGTTGGCAATTCGATGTCCTGGCACGCGCTTCCTCGACAAGCTTACTGAATTCCGCCTTGTATGTGACCTTGACACTTGCCGTCAGTTGAGTTTCAATGGCACGCATTCCGAACTCACTTCATGCACTGGGGGGTCGTCGACGGTGTACTTAGCTCCCTTCTGACCCTCCTCCCATGTTTGTAACTCGACACGTAACTCCGACAAGGTTTTGGAATGGGTCTTGTCAAGATTTGCGTTGTACATCATGACCCATCTGACTAGATGGTCGATTTCGACAAATGTGTTAGGAAATGAATCTACCTTCTGTGTCTAGCGATTCGTGAATTTCGATCCCCACTCAGAGACAGTTGTTGGGATGATAAGAGTTCTTTTAGGGCCTTTTCTTTCAGAACATCATATGAGACCTTAGGCAGCCGTTCCATTGTTGCATCTGAATTACTTATGTCAGAGCCAAAATTGAGCACAGCTTTGAAAAACGGGGACCACCAGTCACCTGTTATCCTTATTTTTGCCTTTCTTTGGCTTGTTGCTGAGTAGCTTTGACCACTCGCTCTTTGCGTCTGAGGTAGACGGCTGGTTGGCTTTAGAATGGCGTTTCTGACCGCAATCCGGTTCGTCCATGTGAGTATTGATCACTTGATATTCTACAGAAGCGCCGCAAATAGGACACTGGACCAGTGAATCGGCTGGACGACCGACGATGAAGGACTGGGCAGCGGGCATGTTCGCGCACACTCACGTTCGAGTTCCTCCTCTCTTGGATCAGACGACGGCTCCATACTTTTCCGCTGCCGAGAGGCTTTTCTCGCACTTTTCGCTTGGAGTGGCGACGAGGGGGCGACCTCGCTCGATTCATTTGCGTTCGAGGGCCCAGCCATACACACGACGTCAGAGTCCGAGCTATCAGAGACTTCGATGTGCCTGCGTTTCCGGCCGTTCCGGGCAGGCGTCTGCCGTCGACGTGGGGTCTTGTCGTTGTTCGAATTCAGCCTGGAATCAGCTGCCAGTCGTTCCTCTCGAGAAAGACGAAGAATGTTCGCTCTGAGGGGGCTCATTGATGAGGAAGCGAGCGAAAACAGACGGACGAAAGTCGCACCGTGCTGCCTTCCAAGCCGAGACGACCTCTTCGAGAACCGGGTTCACCCTGAAATGTGCCTCCGTAGTGGATTTCCGACAACTTGGACATTCCGGTTCTCTCAGGATGTGCTCTCGCATGCACTGAGGAGGCGCCCCTCAGCCTAGTCACGCCGAGAAAGATTTCGACGTCGCGCACCAATGAACAAAAGCAGTGGCCGCAAGCGAGCGAGATGGGCGCATCGAAAAATTCACCACATATCGTGCATCGACAACTGGCGTCCAAGTGTCGCAAGTCAGTCGCGGAGAAGTCCGTTGGATCTGGAATATCTTGCGCGAGGAGCACCTGTACGTTGTTCGTCGGCATGCCGGCGCTCCTTCGGACTCGGGAACAGGACGTGCGAAGCGTTCTGTGACATCGTGACTGAGCGCGCGGACTCGGACGTGTCACATGAGAAACAGCTGCCAACAGAATCCAGGATAAATAAGATGCGCTGATAGTACAATGCCACGACAGAGTGTATAGAAAGTATTCATACATTTCCCTCGAAATCATACTGCTCTCGCATGTCTTCTGTCGCGACAACTCCACGAAGTAGGGGATCCAGAGAAGCCAACTCATCCTTGATGCCGTTCCGCGCGACTGCGTCAAGTTCTTTCAGTAGAATGGACGTTATTTTCTGCAGGACATTAACATCGAAGTCTGCAAGACCGTCGGCGTTGAGCCCACCTTGAACTTGGCGTCTACTTTCAGTAGGGTATCGCCCAGCCCCGCCGTCCAGCTCGGAGGTGGGCTCCCAAGGCCAGCACCATAGGTCTGACTGGATATCTGAGCATTTGCAATGCCCCATAAGCTGCCGTCGCTTTCTTCCAAAGTCTTCGGGGTCACGTCTTGACCCGAGAATAGATATGACACTCCAGGATGTGGAGCGAGCAGTCCGAGAGGTCCCATCATGTGCTGGCCAGAATGCGAGAACGCAGATGGACCGAGGATGCGTGAAATCTTGTTGTACACTTCAGAGAGCACGTCGAGGAGAGACAATAATGTTTCATGATAATCCAAGGGAAAGGGCTGTCAAGGTCAATTCACCGGAACTATGCAGCTCACGGCCTAACGTACTATATGGGGTGAGACAAGGTACGATGCTTCTGATGCATCCGAGTACGGTGTGGTATATTCGGCAAAGCCGCCCGCAGCCTGTCGTTTCGTCGCTTTGGGCCGGAATAGCCGCTACGGTATGAAGTGAGAACGACGTCGCGATAGTGCAATAGATGACCGCTACATATTTGTGCCTGTCAGGTTCTTCCTTGGCTTGGTCGTATTCGTTCATGGTGTTGAGCAGACCGCGAAGGTAGTCGTGGGCCTGTGGGATATCGAGGAGGTTCGAAAGAGACATCGCCAGGATGGCAAAACGATTCGTCCTAAGATAGGCACCGAGAGAGTTCGAGGAGACCCGTAGACAAGCAGCTGTTGCACACACCGTTTCTTCATGGCGACGTTGTTGAACACCCTGTTGAGTTCGTTGCGAGACATCATGATCGTGTGGAACCAATGGCTCCGGCTGGGTCACGGACTCGAGACAAATACGGCGGCTGGACAAGAGACGGACGCACCCCTCGTGTACGTTGCGCATGTAAGTGAGTGTGACGATTCGTTTCTGGACGAGGTCGCGGAGATATTCGACGGAGGTCCCTTGGGCGATGGTGGGGGTGCCGTTCGCGACCAAGGTGGCTGTGGACGACAGGGAGTCCGAGTGCACGGACTGGCCGTCCCACTCCCTTCCAGGAGGGACGGCCGTGGTGGGTGTCTGGACGGCTGCAGCATAGGCAGCGCCGGTAGCGGAGGAGATGCTGCCCGCGGGAGGAGGGCCACTGGCCGGGGGCTTGAAGGAGGAGAGCAGGTTCTGCGCGGAGCTCTTTCTGCGCATGACAGGACGGGTCAAGTCGGTCATGGGTGGACCTGCCAGCGAGATCATACCCGCCTGGAATGCAGCCATACTGACGGGGCCGTCCAAGTTGAAGCAAACATTTCCCGAATTGGCTCGGTATCCAACACCCACTTTCCCTTCATCAGTCGTTCCGATGGATCCATCCCAGGTCGCCCAGCAGTTCACAAAGTTTTACTACGAGACGTTCGACTCCGATCGGTCACAGCTCGCCCCTCTATACGTGCGTCGATCCAATCCAACCTAGCTGGGTCTGACGAGCCCCCAGCGTCCGGGCTCGATGCTCACGTTCGAGCGTGATCAAATTTTGGGAGCAACCAACATCATCGCGAAGCTCACTGTACGTTTCGGACCCCGTTCTGTTTTGTGCTAATCATCCCGTAGTCGCTGCCTTTCACCAAGGTCCGACACAACGTGACGACCGTCGACGCGCAACCTTCTGTGCATCTCGGGGCTATCGTAGTCAACGTGACCGGCTACTTGTTTGTATGTTGATTGATTACTCCTCCTGCTCTAGCTTACGAGAAGCAGGTCGACGATGGAACCAACCCTCTCAGCTTCTGTCAGGTGTTCCAGCTCGTCAATGATGGGGGTTCTTATTATGTGTACGTTTCTCAGCGATCAGCGGCGCGTAACAAGATGATCGATTCATTTTGCCAGCTTCAATGACATGTTCCGTCTCAACGTCGGTTGACATGGCGATATCCACGAGCAGAGACGAGACATGGCGAAGGAAGGATCGTGTTGTACCTTATCTCCAGCGATCGCGTGTTTTGCGAGTAAACTTGAGTCTGGCAGAGAGATGCCTGAATGACGGCCGATGATCATCCTGCAAAAAGTTTACGTCGCTGCGAAACCATGGTCAGCGATCAAGGTTATCCTGGTCACAGCCCAAGATCCGACGGTGACGGTCAGGAGCTTTGATGGCATCAAACGTGCTGCAGATCAAATCATTTCAGTGGTCGCGAGGGACATCTCGCGTGAGAGACGACTTACGGACGGGTGGGGAACACGAGCATGCTGTCTAGCCTTGGCAAGAGGCACAGCGAACACAAGTCCGATGAACCTGAGTACCATGACAACATCCTGTGTTCAATGTCGCGCTGCCGGGCAGGGTACTGCGACCCATGCAGCACGAAAGACCTGTCAGAGTACTGGTCCATATTGGATGTGCCACTCGCATAAAGCTTAAGCTTATAGCGGCCACTCTCTGCAGCTCTGAGGCACTCAGGATTTCGGGCATGCAGCAGGCGCGGGCCATCTCTAGAAATAAATGAACAGAAATAAGATCCGTCTGACGGAGGAGTCATAACCTCGACCTTAAGAGCGACACCGAGACGAGGTAGTTGCAAACGGAGGAATGCACGCACATAACTTGAAGTCGTTTGCCGATCGCTTTGCAAAGTAGTTTATGGTATCTGATGCCACACACAGTATCGAATGCCGTCTGGTAGAGCCGAGACTAGGCTCAGTGCTTTAAAACAAAGACATCACTTTGAAGTTGGGGGGGCTTGTCCGAGGACGTTTTGAACTGTGAACCGTGTCCATATTCATGAAAACAAGTTGGCAGCGATACTTTCAAGATGTGCCGGTGGCTATGCTACGCAGCTCGTGTTTGTCGCAGCGCGCAGACCCTGCGCAAGGCGTTTTCCTTGTCTTTCTACTCCCATTTCACCCTCCACGCAGTCCACCATGTCCACGGGCTTCGGTCAAGAAATCGTATCTGTCGTGAACAAGCTTCAAGATGTGTTCAGCACAGTTGGATCGTCAGGATCCCAAATAGACCTTCCACAAATCTGCGTGCTTGGTAGCCAAAGTAGTGGAAAGAGTAGCGTGCTCGAGGTATGCAATGCAGTTCGCGACGCGACGGCCAAATCATTCATCCTTCCACCTTTCAAGAACATCGTCGGACGAGATTTTCTGCCTCGTGGTACTGGTATCGTGACACGGCGACCACTCGTCCTGCAACTCATCCATCGCCCGGCCACCCCATTACAACCGAATGGTCTCTCTTGTACGTTGAAATAATACTTGAGGCTTCTATGCTCTCACAGAGCCCTCCGAAGCACAACTTGCAGGTTCGGACCAACACGCCAACGAAGCAGAGTGGGGGGAATTCTTGCATCTACCCGGCGAGAAATTCTATGATTTCAGCAAAATCCGTGCAGAGATCGTCCGTGATACAGAGGCAAAGACTGGCCGTAACGCTGGTATATCTCCGCAGCCCATCAACCTGCGCATATTCTCGCCCAACGTGCTCACACTCACTCTCGTCGACCTGCCCGGTCTGACGAAGGTCCCCGTTGGAGACCAACCCAAAGACATTGAAAAGCAAATTAGGGATATGCTTTTGAAGTACATATCACGACCTGCTTGCATCATCCTCGCTGTCACCGCGGGCAACACCGACTTGGCGAACTCCGATGGTCTCAAGTTGGCTCGCGAGGTTGATCCGGAGGGGACCCGGACGATTGGCGTTCTCACCAAGGTTGATTTAATGTACGTAGTTGAAGCTAGCTTTTGCGACCGAAGCCTCATGGTTATGTCCAGGGACCAAGGGACGGATGTCGTAGACATTCTTGCTGGCCGCGTCATTCCACTTAGACTCGGTTATGTACCTGTTGTCAATCGTGGACAACGAGATATCGACACTTCAAAGTCCATCACCGCTGCTCTGGATGCAGAACGCAATTTCTTTGACATGCATCCGTCGTACAAGAGCAAATCTCAATATTGCGGGACTCCTTTCCTTGCCCGCAAGCTCAACATGGTCCGTCAATGATTGTTGCTTTCACCGCTCCACACGTTGATGTCCTGTTCAGATCCTCATGCAACACATCCGCAACACTCTCCCGGACATCAAAGCGCGTATAACACAGCAGCTTCAAAAATACAACGCCGAGCTTGCAAGCCTTGGTGGACCATTGGGTGACGGTTCGGGTGGCAACGTTGTTCTTTCCGTCATAACTGAATTCACGAACGAATTCCGCACGGTGATCGATGGTAACACAAATGATCTGTCTTTGAACGAACTCAGCGGTGGTGCTCGCATCAGCTTCGTGTTCCACGAGTTGTTCAACAACGGTGTAAAGAGCATTGATCCTTTTGATCAAGTAAAGGATGGCGACATCCGGACAATTCTGTATAACTCCTCTGTAGGTCGCCGTCACAGAGTGACTGGTTGTCAGGCATTCAATCATCGTATAGGGGTCGACACCTTCATTGTTTGTTGGCACCCAAGCCTTTGAGGTCATTGTCAAGCAGCAAATCAAACGACTTGAAGATCCTGGTTTGAAATGCTGTCAGCTTGTGTACGATGAACTTATTCGAATCCTTGGGCAGTTACTTCAAAAGATCGTATGTCTTTGTTTTTCGAACTTGGGACGGACTGATCATGTCTATTCAGCAAGCATTCCGGCGCTTTCCCGCTTTGAGGGAACGTTTCAACGCTGTTGTTGTGAACTTCTTCAAGAACGCTATGACTCCAACGACTAAACTTGTGACTGATATGGTTTCGTGCGTACTATTTCCAAAGATCTCTGTATAGTTGGCCACAGCTTTGTTTTAGAATGCAGGCATGCTACGTCAACACCACTCATCCAGATTTCCTTGGTGGCCATAAGGCAAATCATCGTTGACAAAAGACTATCTGGCTCGCCACTGACATTGTTTTGGCAGGCCATGAGCATAGTTCAGGAACGCCTCAATGCTAATAAGCCCCCGCCTCCCGCACCCGACCCGAAGAGCGGCAAGCTTGCACCGGGCCAAATCAATGGCGGTCGTGATCTTGACGTTGACCCTAAGAAAGACGAGCCAAGCTTCTTCGGTTCATTCTTCTCCACGGCGAGGAAAGGCCAACCGAAAAAGCAAGGTCCGGTCATGGAGTCGGTAAGCACTGTTTAAGATGACGAACTTGTTGGACTTGAGTAGGATACGTTAACCCCCTCAGCCACCTGCGATTATCAGACCACAATCAGCACTAAGCGAGCGGGAAACCATGGAGACCGAGGTTATCAGTATGTTGTTGAGCCCAATTAGGCGCAGGCCTTACTCATACGACATACTTTGTAGAACTCCTCATCCACTCCTATTTCAACATCGTGAAGCGGGAGATGATCGATATGGTCCCGAAGGCGATCGTCCTCACTCTCGTGAACCATTCCAAAGAGGATCTGCAACGCGAGTTACTGCAAGAACTTTACAAGCCTGATGTCCTTGACGAACTGATGAAGGAGAGCGAGTTCGTGGTCAACAGGAGGAAGGAGGTCGTGGGCATGGTGAATGCACTGAACAAGGCAGAGGAGTAAGTGCAGAACCGTCCCCCCTTGGATTCAGAATTGATCACTGCAATTTCGTAGGATTGTCGCTGGTGTCTAGATGTGTGCGATGCAATCATGTCTTGAGTTAATGTAATACCCTCCTACATATGGCATGTTTTCCACTCCTCGAGTGGTTAGATCCTTTGTTCGCGTTTCATCCTACTCGAGCGACATTTCCGATATGATCTTGATAATAATGTCCAATTTTCACCAGCAAGTCGCACTGGCAACGCATGGCAAGTAAGTAAGTTGGATGATAGCAGTCACAGATACCCTCCCTGACAGGACGAAAAATGGATACCTTGCTTCAGTGACCATTTTTGCAAAAGATCAGGCGGCGAAAGTGTAACAGAGATCAGCACACGAAAGGTGGTACTTACATTTGGTAGGCTGTTATGCATCGTGATGCACATGATCTGTCACGTAGGAGCTGG
>JBBPMC010000645.1:0-18667 GCA_038090115.1 Strobilomyces echinocephalus
GGTCGCGCGACCCTAAGACGGTCAACGTGTACGAAGTTGGCGATCGCATGTCAAAGCGGGGGTGGCATCTCAACGCGTTGAGCGGGCCGCCTGCGGTGCACATCGCGTGTACGGTGCGTTCCGTGGCTTCGTCGGGGCTGCCCGAGCGTTGGACTGACGTGGGCAGAGATTGACGTTGCAGGTCGTGGACACATTCTTGTCGGACCTCGAGGCGTCCGTCGAGGAAGCCAAGGGCGCACCCGAGGGCAAGGGGACGATGGTGGCGCTATACGGTACGTCTCTCACCGCCCTTGCGCGCCCGCGTTCGTCGTCGACCCCCCGATTCGCTTGCAGGTCTAGGAAGTTCGAGCGCCGTCGGACCTACGATCGTCGAAGAAGTCGCGAGCATCTTTTTGGATACGCTATACAAGGCGTGAGAGAGGGAGGAGGCCTATGCTTGCTCTCATTTCGTGCTCTTTTCTCTCGTTTCTCTCATTTCTGCAATGAGCAACCGATTTTGTCGGACAATTCATCGCTCTGGTTCCACATGTGCGCCTGGACGTCCCCCGCGTTTTTACAGACCAGGTCGAGGTGTTTTGCCCCTCGTCGATCGTGTCGCTCGATCCAGGGATCGCGGAGAGGCGTCGTCCAGAGGGGGGTGGGGACGGAGAACGGCCTCTTGGGAAGCTTTCGCACCGCAGACTCGCCGGGCAGGCGCCCTCGAGGTGAGGCGCCGGTGTCTGAAAGCTTCGAAGGACCCTCGCACCGCGGCACAGTGCTCGAGCGCTCGAGAGCTTGGAGGGGTTCTGTCGATCGCGGGCGTGGAACACCGAGGGCCACGTTAAGCACCGTACTCGTTCGGGGATCGCGACGCCCCCACGACGTGCTCCCGAGAAACTCGAAAGACAGAAGACGACGGGTCCTCGGTCGACGAGCAGTGAGTTGGCTCGATCTGCCGGCGGTGCAACTCGACGAAGGTGATCCGCGCCCCTGGAGCAAGGCCCGCAGGACGCCAAAACGGCCGCTAGCCGCTGGACGCGATATCTGAAACGCCGCCCGACGCTTTGGGAAACGACCGTCCTTGGTGGCGCGCCGTCTGGGTGGACAGCCCCCCGGGGAAAACGAAGAAAGGCGGGCGTTCAGGGTCGACGCCCCCCCTAGAGGCGAACCTTGCAGAGATACGGTTCGACTGGGACATGCCCGCATGCGTTGACGAGGTCGCATGTGAACTGGGCATCAGGCGACGGTTCTGTCGTTCGGCACAGGTCGTCATCTCCGATCGCCCGCGCTTCCGAGAAACTCGGAAGACAAACATGACGATCTAGATTCTCGGGCGACGCCCAGGTTCGGCTTGCTCGTTCTTCCGGTGGTCCGACCCTTGAAGCGATATGCCCGTGTGCACCTCGAGAACGCACGGGGGTGGCCAAGCAGCATCGTGCCATCGTCCCCGACTCGGGGACGTCAGTAGCTGGGCACAGGGACCTTGTGCTCTCGGATCGAACAGCACGACGGGTGCTTTGATCTGCGAAGGCAGAATTTCGCGTCTTGGCCCGAATTCCACAAACGATATTCCGCGAACGTCCCCGTCTTCACGATCCGAATCGTCGGAAGGCACGTTTTGCCGAACGGGAGCGGGAGGCTGGTGCTCGTCGTTCAAGGCGACCAAGGCGGTCGAACAGTCTCTACGGCGTCGTCGAGCTCGCGTTCGGGCCTTGTACGGATCAGCCGGGATCAGTCCATGGAACCGCAGACCGACGCACAAAGGGGTCCGGCGAGCTCGACGAAAAAGTCTACGGTGGGCAACAACGTACGCTCGTCCAGAACTCCCGTGAACTCGTGCACATGAACGCCGTCCTCCAAGCTGCAGTCACGGACGACCGCTACAAGTTCCGGTAGTCGCGCGAGCCGGTGTGGGAGGCGAATCGACCTAGCCTAGTCTCAGAGAGTCTGTGCGCGTCGACGGCGATATACTGACCAGTGACGACATCCTTCCGGCACTCCTGAATAACGGACGTTCGCTCTTCGGGTCAAACCCAGTGATTCGGAGATGAAACGTCTCGGTCCATCAGAATCTCAGAATCATGGAAGGGCATGCTTGCACCACTTCACCGGGCGCACGCTTGATCGCCTTTCAGCGGTTTGGGTAATGGCAGTCGCGCTAAGTTTTGTTGATCACATGAAGGCAGTAGTCCTTGTTGCTTGGATTGAACGACTGAGGAGGCATGTAATGCGTTTCGGAAGTGTACAATGGCAGAATCTCGGCGGTTCTTCTAGATGTCAACGAATGGGTTGTACGAATTGTAGTTGGAGAGTGGGACATGGTTCCGAAAACCCACCATGTAACAGGCGCGACCGCGTCACGGACTCACGGAATTCAGCGAGCCAGGAAGCTGCTCGAGTTGCATACTTGGTTTTGAAGTTATCTCGAATGATCTCGTTGAAGGCGCGTTTTGTTTGTTCGTTCCAGTAGATCCGGTCCCTCGGCCATGCACAGTGCATTCGATGAGTCATGAGACATGTGGAGGAGCGCCCGTCGAAGTCGCTGCCATCTAGCCGAAGAGAATACAAAGCACACAGATGCTAAGCTCTGGGCTGATTGACGACTTAGAGGGAGTATGTATGTTAGTCAGACATCTTGGGAGATTCAGAGACTCTATCGTACATAGTAAACTTCAATGTTGAGTAAGACTTACTTATGTCGGGAAATTTACAGGGCGGTGCGCCCGAACGGGGGAGTGCGGTCCCACGCTCGCTCATGTAAGCGTCCCAACGCGGCCACACCCCCTGAGGCCCGAAGGGAAAAGGTGCGCTGGCGCGGCGACACGGCGGGGGGACTCGCTCTGGGAACGTCGCGGATGGGCGGTCGCGCGCCGTCGGTGCCCTGCGTGCCTCGAAGAGGGGGTCCCACGAGGGAATCGTGCATAGAGTGCAGGAAAGTGGTGCAAAAGTGGTGTAAAGTGGTGTAAAGTGAGATTGCTCGAAAAATTTACGGTAAATTCGGCAAATTCGGACGCTGATTGGCTGTCCCTGTAAATTTTTCCTGGCCCGCTGGCGCGGGCAAACACCCTCGGGCCCAATCTTCGGTGCACAATTCACACCTTTCGACCTCACAGATACGATTTTTTTTTCTCCCCGCACGCGTCGGCCCCTCCGTCGCCTCCACGTTCTCCTTCCCACCCCGGTCACATGAGCTGGTCGTCGAGCGCGAGCCATCGAAACTCGGGTGCCCGCTCGGTGGCAGTGCCCATTTACATTCACAAAGCTGTGCCTGTATATTCCCCTACTTAAGTAGTAGTCTCGGCAAGCATTGTGCATGGTTTATGTAACTCCCCTCTTCGCTTGTACATATTATGTACTAGTATCCGCGCCCAGGCCCTCATCACGGATCGCAATTCGCTCAGCCTGGAAGACAGACTCGTGAATGGCAAAAACTATTTTACAAGTCTCAGACCGCCCACCGCCGCACGGCTGGAATAGCAGTGCGCACGAGTTTTCAGCAAGCCGATCATCTATTTGTGGCCCGGATCACCGAAAAGTCACTTCTTCCGAGACAAGAGAGGTTACATAATGGTAACGTTGATGCTCGTATGCCCGCTCGGCGCCCGCCGAATACTTATTTTCTCGGAGCAACGGACTCATGGAGGGCTGGTGGGTTGTTGTTGTATCCCGGTAAGTCAGTCACGTTATGAGACTTAGATACATATCGGCCAACAGGAATACATGTAGTGACACTTGCAACGGCGGCAGCTTGCGGACATAAATCATTCGGTCTGTCGAATATGCAGACCCGAATAACAGACAAAGATCAGGGCAGGTCCTGAAAGCAGTTATTAAACAACTTGAAAGAACTTTTTCTTCCCATTTCCCCACCATGTCGCCTTCAACGGTTGTGTGTGCTGCCGCCGGTGGGTGCATAGCACTCTTAGGTGGACTATACCTCGGGAATACAAGACGTCATTCTGTGTTGCCCCCCGGGCCTCCCGGGCTACCATGGGTCGGAAATGTCGTTGGAGTTGATAGGCACGCTCCATGGGTGACCTACACCAAATGGGCGAAAACATACGGTAAGGCTCTCTGCATGCGAGAGAACGCCTACTTACGTAGTCCCCCATGCAGGTGATTTGGTTTACTCTCGATTATTTGGCAGGGATATCATCGTCATCAACTCGGAAAAGATCGCAAAGGATTTGTTCGATAAACATTCCTCGAACACTTCTGACCGTCCTTGCTTCATTACCAACGAAATGTGAGTGCTTCTTGTCGCATTAGGCCGTGGGTTTGAGTCCGTTTTTGTAGGTGTGGAATCGATTTCGCTACGGCGCTTCTACCGTACGGTGACCGATGGCGACTACAAAGGCGGTTTCACCATCAGACCTTTCGTACCGAGGCAGTGACGAGGTTTCTACCTCTTCAACATCACAAGGGATGTCAGTTGCTACGACAACTGTTCAGTACCCCTGAAGACTTTAGGCAACATGTCTCCGAGTACGTACATTCCAAGATCGGTTCATTATTTAATGTAATTTAACGCTGGTCAGATACGCGTATTCCGTCGTTCTGAATAGCACTTACGATTACGACCCTCCGTCTCACGGCGACACAGTCATCAAAACTATGGCAGAAATACAGCAAATTGGGCACAAGTTCGTGCGCCCTGATGTCCTGTTTACCTTGGAGGCTTTCCAGATGGGTGGGTGGATTCTGTATCTGTCGGACTCTCCACTTCAACCATGTTTCTAGTTCTGAATCTTCCGGCGTGGTTTCCTGGAATGTCGTTCAAGAATATAATGGCGACCGGCAACAGACTCATAAAACAATATGTCGAGTCTAGGTGTGACGATTCCTTACAACGAGTGGTAGGGTCCATTAATACCGCCTAAGACACTCATGTAATATTTTCACCCAGGACTCCAGTGTTGCGCCATTCATGATTTCCGATGCAGTCCAGAGCTTGGAAGAAAAGGGCGGTGTGGCGGACGAAATGTGGACAAAGGGACTCAAGGAAGCTGCTGCGACTGCTTGTTTGGGTATGTATTTATACGCCAATCGGACCGCTACTCACTTGTACCCTTCCCCCATTTACCGTTTTTAGTTGGGTCGCACACGGTACGTGGAGCTGATACATTCATAAAGAAACTGTACTGAATTGACCACGCGGCTATAAAAAAAAAAAAGACTCGTTCGCTTCTGATCACCCTCTTCCTCATGATGGCGTTAACTCCGGGGGCGCAGGAGAAAGCTCAGGCACAAATAGACGCCGTTGTAGGCAAGGACAGGTTGCCGACAATAGATGATCGACCGTCGTTGCCCTTCGTAGATGCCATTCTGAGGGAATTGCTTAGGCTTCGCCCTATCATTCCCCTGTGTGAGTGATCCCTCCTTGGCTAGTCATCGTGACTGAGATGAAACCACCAAGCGGCCCCCCACGCTGCCGTAGAGGATAGCGTTTATAATGGATTTCACATTCCAAAGGGTGAGTAAATCTCGAGTGAACAAGCGTTTATTGACACCCGTTTGCAGGTGCTGTTCTCATAGCAAACGTGTGGTTAGTTCGATCCACATGTTTGTGAACCTGGTCCCGATGATCTGCTTTTCCAGGGGGATGGCGCACAACGAATCTAAATTCCCTGACCCGTACGCATTCATACCCGAACGATTCCTCAGCGAAGACGGTTCCCTCAAACCAAACGACATCGAACATATTGCATATGGGTTTGGTCGACGGATATGTGTCGGGAGACACTTTGCCGACACATCTTTGTGGTCTGTGATCGCCAAAGTGCTGGCCGTGTTCAAGATCTCTAAGCCCTTGGATGATAACGGGCTAGAAATCGATATCGAACCGAAATACACGATCGGCGGGTTCAGCGTGTGAGTGGATGATTTTTATTCTCCGCACACAGTATTGATTGTTCTGCTCAGTCGTCCGCTTCCATTCCAATGCCGCATCGTCCCTCGAGTCCCTGGAATGGACTCTGCGAAGCTAGAAGAGCTGATCTCTGCAAGCACGCCTTAGACTTTTTCCACTTCCGACATTCCTTGATACCTTTACACTCCTCCCACATGTCCGGCTGTTATTTTCTTCAAATCAATGCCAAGCGGAAGTTTCGGAATCCCGCAATGTGTGACCATTTCTTTCATGACATGTCGTGATCTGTCCTGGGTAGGCCAAACTCGTGGTCCGTGATACTACCCCTTCACGTGTAGTACCCTCGTTTAAGCGAAAGGGCTCCCATGCGTTCGCCTCCACACATGAGCGCATCCGATAAACGTTACCCTACACTGCAGATCAAACTTGAAGGGGCTGAGGTTAATCGTTATCTGAGTCGCCGATTCGTTGGCAGTGACCATTATCCGAATTGGTCACGCCACCTGCCGCACAGTGGCCCCTGGCATTTAGAACGCATTTTCTGCCATGTTCATGGCTAACGCGATTTGCACGCCCGATTAGTAGTAGTACTGGCGCTCTGGAACGACGAACGATTACGAGGACTGCTCAGCAAAGCACAGCAGTTCTCGGAGTAACGTGGCTCACGCCGCGCATCACATTTTCTGCGTCCCCAAAGCGTTGTGCCCATCTGGTTACATAACTTATTCACTGTCGCGCTCAAGCGATCGGGTTACGGCTCCAAGTGTCGACCACCAAATCATGGGCATGGCATAGGCATGACGTGTGACTCGTGTCGAGATCCAAGATTCTGAAGTGAGCCTCAGTTATTGCAGTCACTGGGGAGGGGGTAGAGTGTGCTTCAGGCACGTGCTGCACCGAGAGACAACTCGAACTTTATGCATTGATTGGGAGGGGACGCGGAATGTATATGCCAGCTCATCCGCCTCCACCGTGCTGAGCCACGACGCAATTCGAATCGCACCGTGAAGTATCTTGGAAGGTTGGCATGAAAGAGTCGTGGCGCGCACTTTATTGGGTACGCCTCCTCAGACGTGCACACCTCTACGAGCTTCACTTGGCACCAGACACTGGCAGTAGCACTTCCCAGAGATTCAGACGTTCAAGTTGCAAAGCGCTGAGGTAGCTCTCAGAAGCCTGCCCCTCAGGACTACTTTAGCAATCCACTAGTGGCACTGAGCTCCGCTGGGGAAAGCGGGAAAACATGAGGTGCTGAGTCCTAACCGTTATAACTAAGGTTTCACTTACGGCGTGTGGAAGCACTGCCTTTGACAATCATTTGTTGGTCCTTGTAGGTCCCGGTTGATACGCCACCACCCTCTTGCCATGTTGCTTATTATTTTTCCGAGGGCTTTCTTGTTCTTCGTTGCGAGGATACCACGGCGAGTGCATGGCCTGTACACAGGTGTCAGCCGGTCACCCTAATTATGGAGAACAGATAAATTGTCGGGGTACAGAGGGCCGACAACTTCACCGCTTCCCCATCACACTGCACAGATATGCTTTCGTCCTCTGTCACTAGAAAAACCGAGGAAACATTGGACGAAGTACTCCGAATGATCCGAAAAGAGTATGAAGGTCCCTATCCTGTACTATGTGAAACAGACCGAAACAAATATGTCCAGGAGGAAGAGAGGTATGGCGGGGTCTCTGTATAGTCGTATCAGATTGTACTGAAAAGGGTCCACTCAGTCTAAGGGAGCAGCTAAAAAGCTCCATAGAATCAGGTTCGAGCAGCTGGCGGGGTCTGCTTTGCTTGCCTTCACCGCAGGCGGTGAACTGCCTCGAAGATTCCCAAGAGCTCCACAAGCGTCTCAAAGTAGGTCGATTGAGCTGATATTCTTTGCTTTGCTTGATCTGTTCTGACACTTCTTAGGAGGACATCAACAGCAAATTAAGGACGAGGCTCACTGGAAAGAGCAACCCATTCCCGAGTCCTTTGTGGCGTGATGAAAACTTGACTACCAACTTGATAACATCTCCTCTCAATATGCGCTGCTCTGTCTCTGGGCCTGGGGCCTCGGAAGTGAACGAGAGGCCTGTCCAGGACAGCCACGATAGTTCGCCAGCTGGCGAGTTTTACTTGTTTCCCTTGTCATATCATACTGATATCTCGTCAGGGACGCCGACTGAGTCTAGTGGTCGAAACGAGGACTCTCCTATGCCTCGCCGCAGAAGATCGCCGCCACCGCCGCCTCGACGAATTGCACCGTCGAGCGATTCCCGACCCTCATCAGTGACGTCGAGTGACTCAGGTAGCACTTTACTTCGTCGTTCTTCCAGAAGGCCGCCACCTCCACCTCCCCAGTCGCCCAGGCAATCAAGAGCACCCAGTTCACTGCTTACCGCCTCCCCCTCTTCACCGTCGTTTCCTAACTCCGTCCTTCTGTCCCCGCCATCATCACTTGGGCGAAGGGCATCGAGTGGTTCAAGCCCTTCCATGCCGGGCATGAGCAATGGATCTCGTCGTGCATCTTCTGTCAGGGGGACCGCTCCTCCACCTCAATTACCCAGGCAAACACAGTCACCCCGTCCATCAAATAACGCCTCGTTTGTTTCATCTGGATCGTTGCATCTCGACCCAGCCATGATTTCCTCTCTCTCTGAGCTAGCCTCGCATATAGGCACACTTGCGACCTCGGTGGCCACTGAAAGTCAATCAAGCCCGGGGCAGGGACGGCATAGAAGCTATGTCCACAAAACCAATTGCCTCGAATTCATTGGTTCGAATGCCGACGGAGTGACACTGACTTCTGGTGGAAAAAACAATTCCGGTGCTGGTTTGTTGTTTCCCTTCCTTTCCTTGACCTATCCTGACCGTTGAATTCTCTACGTAGTCATTCACAAGACGATGGTGGCCCCTCGTTCCCCTCAACATACTCCGTCGTTTTAGCGTCTATATTTTCCGTGTGCCTTATGGACATGTAACCAGAGACGAAGGACTCGCTATGGTGTACCGAAATGACCAACTCATTGCAATCCAATGGGCGGGTGCTTCCCCAGTGACTGGGCACCGCGAGATAATTTAGTTATCATTTGTCGTCAGTAATTTGTCTTGGAGCCTGAGCGGCCACAAACCACTTCCCTTCCTATTGCTCAAGACTAAATGCAAGCTGACTGCGTAGATTCCTCGGACACCTCCAAACTATGCGGCGCTTGGTGTGCCGGTCAGTCTTCCCCGATTTGAAACCAGCTGACTATTGACGCCAGTGGATGATCTTATTGATTAAGGGTTCGTACCGTTGCACAATCAGCACGCGTACACAACAGGGGTCACCTAATGTTGTTACCAGAAACCAACAGCCATGTCCTGCCTACGGAGCGTGCAGCCCGTTTCGGGCATGCTTGCATTCTGGTAGAGTGCGGGTATTGACCAGATGGCCGTTTTCGATAACGATAGCTACGCAGGGAGCATTGTGGCCTCCTTTGCAGGGTCCCTGGTTGGACCTCTTGGCTCGAGGTGCAAGCTAAACGCGTAGCAGCGTTGTCGGTGAACACCACTGTACGCAAGAGACGCAGTCGAGGGTTGTTTGGCTCACCTTACAGTTCCTGAGACTCAGGCGACAACGCGACCCGGTGCCGGCCGCTGATGGTAGCAACATCGAACCGTTTCTGACGCTGCAGGCTGACGCACCAAGAGGTCCGGCTACCGTCGACGAAAGAGCCTGCAGTAGCTCACAGCGCCGTGAACAGTCGCAGAAATTGCTCACAGGTACGCAGGCCAGCGGATGTAGGTGGTGAATCCTGCCCAAAAACTGAACATCAGCGGCCATGTTTGTATGTATGAAGGGCGCTATACAGACGCCCTCCTGGCGATCGTGAATACTGGACGTTCCTTCTCCAGATCAAACCAATTGTTCTGAGAACGTCGCCCAGCTATATCGCCACAAGCGCTTCTGGTCGTCAAGATTGGTTCGTATTAATCTCCCACTTCTACTTCCTACTGCGGGACTATTGTGATCAGTAAACTTTGCAGTGTACCTAGACCGAAGGCCGAGGGTTAACGTTACAGCTCGACAGCAATCTTTCATGAATTGCACCTAGAGAAACCGAGAATCGAACATGGCATTCCCCGAAGCATGAATTTGTTGGTAACGTACTTGTTTCAGTGCCAGACATCCTAAGAAAGTCCTGTAACCCAGGACCAAACACGATTCTCGGATGTGAGTTGGATTTCTCGACGAATGGCTTGAAGGAATCGTAGTTTGAGAGTGGACATGTCCGCTACTAGCGGGGTGACGCCGGCCCCACCCGTAGCGAGAAGATTCCGCTAGTTCGATGGCACCGACAGTTTGCGGGCCCATGGCCACCGCTAAGGCAAGTTCTACCTCGGATACGAACCTTGGGATGCGAGAAACGGTCGTACGTTTCAAGGACTTGGAGCCGAACTCAGATCCGGCGCCTGTTGAGCGAGTCGCGGCAAGCTGACACATGCCACCATGACCAGCGGGTGACTCATGGCACGTCATAGATGTGGTCGCTTGTGCAGTTGTCAAAGCCAAAAGTTACATATGGATCAATCATCGCAATACGCCATGATCATGGCTCACATGCAGGGCCGGTGTGACCGTGGCGTTTCGATCACTTGATCGATGGATGGATGGGCCGCAACCCATCGAACGGGTTTTTTTCTTGCAGGAGATCTACTACTCATCCATACCTGAGTACATCAAGACACGGGTTGCAGAGTGTCACCGCGGCCAACATAGATCACGAGTGGAGTGGAATTGTATGCGCGCATTGTGCAGCAATATACATGATGCGAGGCGACGAGGGGGATACACACGAGTTGGTCGAGTCCGAGGAAACAAGCGACAGGGTGAAAGAGTCCATAGCAATAGCACTTGAGCGAGGAAAACGTCCATTGAAAATATTTACCAGCAAGGGAGATGAACCAAGAGAAGTATACAAGTGTTGATTTCGACAAACACACTATATACTGCGTATGTAAAACATGCATCACCCCTTCCAATGCACAAACCAACATTGTACAGGGCTGAAGAAATTATATATTACAAGAAAGAAAACAAGGATAAATGAAGAGAACCAGAAAGCGGGGATGACCGTGCTGAGAGAGGAGGAAACCGGAAAGAAAGAATGCCACGACACCCTTGGGACTATCCCGTGTCATCAGTGTACACCATTGGGTGATGGGAAGAGTGGCGACGGTCGAGGTGCACTTTCTCGAGGCGGTTTGACCCGGAATTCGCTCACCAGGCACACGTGACTGAAAAAGGAAGGGTCAGTAATACGGATGGGGAGATCAGCATATCAGACTTACTCTGAAGGAAAGTGGGCATTTGGGAATCCAACTACCTTGTCGAGGTAGCCCTTATCGACCCCACCCAAAACAGCATTGACCGCTAGGTTTGATGTGTTGTACCAGATGTAGTCAATCACACCGTGGAAGCTGGGGGTGAAGTTCGTTAAGGGGGGATCCCCCGCTGTGGCGTAGGCACTCTTGAGCCCGAACTTGTGTCGTAGTCCTTCAGTAGTGTATCTCCCGTATAGGTGCGACATGAAATCTGGATGATCTGGTGGCGCAGACCCGTTGGACAAGAATTCACAGACGCCACTGTCGGGGACAGAATTGAAATCACCGCAGATGATGAGGGGTATCTTGGTCCCATCACTGTACAGGGGTGATGACCGCAGCTGTGGGGCAGACTTATCTTCCGAGTTGTTTGGCGGCCGAAGGGGTAGCTTGCAAAAGTATGCTGCGACCTTCTCTATCTCGTCCACCAACAAGGCCACCTGAACGAGTTTGACGTCCCGGAAGTTCGGGTCCCAATGTATGTGAGCATTGGCAACAATGAGACGAGTGCCTGTCTCCTTGTTCTCGAAGCAACACACGACAGCGATGTGATCTTTGCCAAGAACGCGATTAAACATGTCGTCCGTCTTCTTGAAATCTGGGCGCTGCATGGCGACGGTGCTAAATTCGATCAGCTGCTTTTCGACTAATTGATACCTGGAAAGAAGATGAGTACGGGTTCCACATCAACAGAAGTAGACGACAAACTTCTCCGCCTTGTAGAAGGTCGCACAGCCGTCGACTTGCCGCCGATCTGCATCGCTCATGGTTTTGTACCGCGACTTGGGATAATATACACCCTCGTAGTCCTGTCCCTGGAGGTGCTTGATGAAGTATTCCTCGTACTGAGCAGTGTCCACTTCTTGCAAACATAGGAAGTCGGCATCATAGTTCATCACTTCCGTCAAGATTAATTCCTTCCGGTAGTCCCATGACAGTGCCCAAGATGGCGTGTAGCCATAAAGGCGCTCCGTGGCGTACTTCTCGCAAAGAATGTTGTAGCAGAGGACGCTGAATATCTCAGTGTGAGGGTCATTGTTCATCACTTCCCGTTCGGCCGCGGTGATGACATGTTTCCACAGCCGTTCAGGTGGAGGGGCCGGCACAGGACACGAGTCGCGCAGAAAGGAAATCAGAGCTGGAGTACCATCTTTCTGCACAATGGTTTTCAACGCGACGTCCAACGGGTTGCCTTCGACACCCAATGTTTGTAATTGGTGCAGACTGCCAAGTTCGGGAGGTAGCGTGAGTAGATGGTTGTCGAAAAGGTAGAGCTCCTTCAGTTGCGTTAGCATCCCAAGCTCCGGTGGAACTGAGCTGAGATTATTTCCCGATAAATCGAGGAGCTCCAAATGACGGAGTTTGGCGATTTCCGGAGGTATAGACATCAGTGCGTTGTGGTTGAGGTAGAGATTAATGAGGAAGGTGAACGTGAACAGACCAGACGTGGCAGGAAGTGTCTTGATGTTAACGCCACCCATGTCTAGCGAGTTCCACGTATTCTGTGGAGGCTTGGCGGTTAGCCGCGGTGCCTCGGATATCGGAGCCACGGTCGACGAGGGGTGATTGACCATAGAGCCAGCGAGACTTGGCGAGCTTTCTGACGCACTGGTAGGGGCTGGGGTAGAGGAGGTAGCTGGGACCTCGGACTCCTTTGGTGGGGTGTCGGTGCTGGCGGTGGGTTTGACAAGATTGGGATTCGTGATTGGGATTGCTTTAGCGACGGCTCGAGAGGTAATGGCGCTTGCCCGTGCACGGTGATGGGGCGAGCGGGACGACCTGATCATCTTTGTAAATCAAAACGGTTGCTGATCAGATGGGACATATGTGCCTGACACGCATCGACTACGCACCTCGCACTTGAGAAGCTGTTGCTGCCAATGGGGGCTGATGATCTGACTCGCGGCACTCCCTGGTGATCCTGAGCCGATGTGCTGATTATGGATATGTCCGTTTGGAGGTGACGGATAGTGTGAGAGGGAGTTCTGGTGCTGATGGTGAGCGACAGGCGGATGTGACAGGGTGTGGGGATGAGCGGGATGGTGTTGCATCGTGGTCACGGATCCATTGGTGTAGAGTGGAAAACCTGGCGAAGCAGGGGGAGGGCCGATATTCTGTGAGGCTGGGGGTCCTAGGACGGGATGATGTGTCCGGGACCACGGGGACTGGTCGTGGTGGTTTGGATGTTTGTGAGCGACGGCAGGAGATTGTTGGGGGTAGAACATGGCATTTGACCGAAATAACGGTCCAAAGACGGCCGCTCGCTAACTGTGGAGTCCACAGGAACAATGGAATGGGACTCTGGGGTGCGAATACTCGGCCGTATGGTGGCGACGGGGCCTCTGGACGAATGTCAGGTAGATGTACAGACGGGTGGAGGAGGAGGTATAAGAAAACAAACAAGAAGAAGCGTCCTGGCAGATTTTTGCGTATCGTCGTCGTCGTCGTCGTGGCTGTCGAGCTCGCTGGCGAGGTGTAAACCCGGTCAGCGCCCGAAAAGATGGCCTCGGTGCCACACGTGACTAAGCCACTCCAATTCCCATATCGAGAATATTTTCGGCCCGGGTTATCTGGACAATTTGATCGTACAGCACCGCCACATCGACACTACACCGGACGACTTTGATTCCCGAGACAAGGATAAAAGCCGCTCGACGTGTCCTTCTTCCATCTTGTCGCTTGATTTAAGCCTTTCCAACACAGTGACCATCATGTCCAAGTTCTTCCAGGCTACTGCTTCCGCTCCGGTCAATATCGCCGTCATCAAGTCGGTCGCATCGAAACCATCCGAGACGTCAGCTGACTTCCATCTAGATACTGGGGCAAGCGAGACACCAGGCTCATCTTACCGACCAATTCCTCGCTTTCCGTCACGCTCAGCCAAGATCACCTTCGCTCGACCACTACATCTCGTGCGGATCCATCCTTTACCGAGGACACCTTGTGGCTCAACGGCAAGCTCGATGAGATCAAACCCGGTGGACGTCTCGCGACCTGCATCAGCGAAATGAAGCGCCTGCGAAAAGAGCTCGAAGACGCAAATCCAAACGCAGAGAAGGTGCGCTCATCTTCCATTCTTGTTAAAATACCTGCACATTCTGACCTGCGAAAAGTTTTCACATTGGAAGGTGCACATCTGTTCGTACAACAACTTTCCCACTGCCGCAGGCCTCGCGTCGTCCGCATCTGGCTTTGCAGCTCTAGTTTACTCCCTCGCGAAGCTATACCGGCTTCCCTCTCCCCCAAAAGAACTCTCCCTCATTGCCCGCCAGGGTTCTGGTTCTGCCTGCCGTTCCCTCTTCGGCGGCTTCGTCGCATGGCGGGAAGGCACCGCAGCCGACGGGTCCGACTCATTCGCCGAACAGATCGCATCAGAGGCACACTGGCCCGACATGCACGCCCTCATCTGCATCGTCTCCGACGACAAAAAGGGCACCTCCTCCACCTCCGGCATGCAACGAAGCGTCGAGACCTCTTCTCTCTTCCCGCAGCGCCTCACCGTCGTTCCCGAGCGGATGCGCAGCATCACAGAAGCCATCCAAAACCGCGATTTCGACAAGTTCGCAGCCATCACGATGCAAGACTCGAACCAGTTCCACGCGCTCGCGCTGGACACCGACCCGCCCATCTTCTACATGAACGACGTCAGCCGCGCGATCATCGCCGTCGTGACCGAGTACAACCGCGTCGCGCTCGAAAAGGGCGGCAAGCGCAAGGCGGCTTATACGTTCGACGCGGGCCCCAACGCAGTCATCTATGCCCCTCGGGAGAACATAAAGGAGATCATCGAATTGATTGTCTCGTATTTCCCTCAGGAATCTTTTAGCGATCCGTTCCGTGTCTTTGCAGGTGCCGCGGCACAAGGTCGCCTCGTGGACGGCTTTAACGAAGGCGTGGCGAAGCGTTTCGGCGTGGGCGCCGTCAAGGGCCTCATTCACACTTGCGTCGGAGACGGACCTCGCGTCAGGGACGATGACGAGTCCTTGTTGGGCAGTGACGGGCTGCCCAAGACGTTGGCCTAGACGCGCGCGTTAGGCTATTTCGGAACGTTTCCATTATAGAATCCAAGTACTACTCATAGCGCTCTATCTAGTGATGTTGTACAAGGCAACCGTGTACCACCAGTCGCAATCTAAAACTATCTAACGGAGCTTTCGCCGCACCCAGTACATACCCGATGTGACCGAGCACTGTCAGCGGCCGTACCACCGTCACCCTCCCAACGCGAACATACTACGGGCGCTGGGGCCGCCGCGTGTCGATGTTGAAACGTTGACATCTGTACGGCGTTCTATGAGTCACGCCCACCATCACCGTCCTCAACTACCCGTGAGCGGGAGTCACTAGCTCGCAAAACTCATTCGACATTCGTCGCTCGCACGACGCTGATGGCATCGATCTTTCACTGTCCTGTTCGTTCAAAGTCCCCCAGTGTGACATCACACCGGGCACGGCATTATCCACACTGACCGAGATTGCCGCAAACCCTTGACGCGAACGTGCAATGAAAGAATGGAAACACTTGAGTGTGATGAATTGAAAGCCCATGAGAGATGCAACACGCCCGAGGAGTCTATATACAAGTAGATTAATGAATGCCCAAGAGAAAAAAATCTATGGTGGAACCAGACGAGGGGTGAGTGGATGGGTACAAATATATCGGCAACAAAATGGAACTAACGAAGACGCATCGACGCCCACCGCTACTCCCGCGCGGACGCAGCCCTCCGAAGCGTCAACCGCCCCCCGTCCCCCCCGACACTCCGCTCTGCCTCTTCATAGGAAGGCAGACCACGCATGCTCGTCAGCGGCGTCACGCCGCCGATGAAACCGCGCGAGGCGACGTCGTAATCCGGCACCTCTGTGAATGCGCGATGCCACAAGGCGCTCTCAGGCACGTTCTCCGTCGCCGGAAGGGTCGGCGTCGACACCTGTGATCCCGCTGCCGGCAGGGTCGCCTGTCGCGGCGCATGATGACCGTGTATCGCCGTTCGTTGCGCGTAGCCCACGTCCGCCAACGACGCCAGGTTCGAGTGCGAGTTCGATCGCGAGGGGAGCCAGCTCGGGGAAGTGAGCGACGTATGTGGCTTCATTTGAATGCTGAACAGGCCCGGGAGTGTCCGGCTGGCATAGCCCTCGTGCATGAACGTCTCGTGTGAAGTAGATGTGGGCGGGATCGGAATCGGGGTGATGGTCGTCATCGTGAAATGGCGCTCCGGGCTTGGCGCACGGCTGCCACGGCTGCTGATAGGGCCGCTCTCTGGCCGGCTGACAGGACCTGGTGAATGCGAGCCTGGACTGGTGTTGGCCCGGGGCCGGGGTGGGATAGCATTAGAAAGCGACATCAGAAGCTCTGAATTTACCCAGTCGAGAGGGGTGCTCGTCTCGGATTGGGGTACATGAGGGAGGTGGGACAAAACGGGGTGAGACGTTGTGGGCGACGTGGCACCAGACGGCAACCAGGCACTAGATAAAGGTTGCTGCTCTGGCGTGAATGTCGGACTGACGTTGCTGTGGACCCAAGGGTTCAACACACGGGTTGTGGCTGAATCAGGGAGATACATATTTGCGACACGATCGCGGACATGGGCGGAATAGCTTGGAAGCTCGGCGTCCCGTTCGTCATCAGTGGGAACTTCCGGGTCGTCGAGAAGAAGCCGTCGGGTAGCTGCAGAATTCGCCCTAGCTTCATCAAGTAATCGGGCGTCTAGGATGTGAAGGGGAAGGGAACACCGTAACTCGGAGGTATGCCCATCCAGGTTGGACATCAGAATGGACCATCGTATTCGATGGAAAACCGTGATTGGTTCGAGGGGGTGTGAGGGCGTGATAAACTTCGGGATGAAAAGTGTAAGGTGAGCGACAACATCCTGGCTGATCGGGACATCTTCTTGGGCAGACGTCGAGGCGACAGGCTCGGCCGAAAATGCCGAGGGAAAGGGAAGACTTGATGGCTGCGGCGCATTAATCGATGGAAAGTCATGTGACGAGGTTGTACTTGCCTCTTGGGTAGCTAGCGAGTGTGAACTCTGGGAACGATCCTCGCTTAAGACTCTCGGCGTCATGGGAAACGATGTTGGGACGGATGGTCCCTCTGTGGTGGGGCGCCGTTCAGCGGATCGATGTAGAACCTCATGGCTCATGGTTACGACACTGCGGGTATGCTCCTGTACTCCGCCCCGGCAATGTAATTTGGTCGTTTCATGAATGGTCGTCGTTACCGCCAGGACCCGAACGCCTTTGCAGAGGGGAGAGAACTTCACTATGGCTGTCAACTGGTCGCCGGCGGCCCACGCCTTGTGCGGAATCATGATGGAATACATGAGCTTCTCCGGCCATGTATTCTCGATTTCGAGGGATTGTTGATACTCCAGAGCTTGGGGCGCAAAAGTGCGGACGATGGATATCGGCAAGACGGCTTGCATATTGTGTGCGAGACCCGGCCGTGCGGCAACGGCCCTGAGCTTGTAGCTTACATGAGCACCACCGTGAACTCTACTCGTGATGCTCGATGGTAAAGAGCCGCCGAGCTGAAGCTGAAAAGGGAACTGATGGAACCCTGCTTTGAGCGTGTGACTGTGGCGTTTCTCCCCCTCGAGAAATGACCACTCGTGGTTGCAGATGGTGTACCATTGTGATGATGCGCTCAAGGGCGAGCTGTAGAGAACGAGGTGAGAATGCGGAGACCGGGAGGCACAGTGAGCACGAACGTCTCGGTGGATGCGAGAGGGAGTTTAGCTTTGCCCCTAAACTGGAGTGTGATCTCCTTGATAGATGTAGGTTCGGTGAGGTGTAACACGACGTAGCCCTTGAGCAGCACGGGTTCGACGTCGACACCAGTGCCCTTGAGGGAGAGAAAATCAGAGTCGACAACGACATCGATGCCTGCCCTGTCCTTCTCCTTGATCATATCGTGATGGTGGTCGGGATGCGCCGAGGAGCCTGGGACGAGGCTTGAGAGGGCAGCATGGAGAGCGGAAGATAGGTGGTCGTCGTCGTGACCCTGGACTGATAATATATGGGCCTCACGAGACGGGGAGGGCGGTCTCGTCAACGAAAAAGTCATGACAGCACAAGCAGTGACAGGGTCAGCGGCGTTAAAGGGGACCTGGGTTAGGCAGAATAAGGGATTGCTGCCCAAGATAGGAGCGGGGAGTAGGTAAGATGAGGAGAACTCACCCGGAAAGGAGGTTTCAAAGCAGACTGTGCACACGCTTAAACTTTGAGACCAAGTGACGACAAGGGGACACCCGCGGGCGGCGAAGCAGCAGACAAGCGAGGGAAGCGTTGTTGAACGAGCAGAGCTGGTCCCTGTCCTCTTATTCTCGACGGAGAATTAGCTGCGGCGGCTTTTGCTTTTCCGGGCGGAAAAAGGGGCACGGACTGCATGGACCGCGGAATGAGGCCAGCCGGGCGTTCCGTGTCAAGTCGAGAGACCCTCCAGGAATTTTTCACCTCGGCGCGAC
>JBBPMC010000646.1:0-18666 GCA_038090115.1 Strobilomyces echinocephalus
AAAGCGACTCTTCGCATTGTCTCACGACGGCAACATCCACTGTCTGGACTCCTTGACCGGCGAGATCCTCTCAAAATGGACTACCCATGCTACTACCGACGTTCGGTGTATCGTTGTCGCAAGCAATGGCACATTCCTTGCTACTTCGGCTGGTTCGTCAGTCTCGTTGTGGGACACTACCACACAAAAACAAATCGGATCTGTCATACAACTCAACCACCACATCTACTCTCTGTGTATATCGGACGACCATGACCTCGTGGCTAGCACAGACAGGCCGGTTGTTTTGATCCGCAACCTTGGAGATATACTTCCTCCCTCATACGTGAGTAAACTCTAGTTCACCCAAGGTCTCTGGCTCAATCTCTTAGACGTGGCGCGCTGGAGACATACTCCCCGAAATATATTTCGAATTCCGCAATGCTCAACATGCAGCTGAGCAGCAAAACGTGCAGCTTCGCCGCGACCTTGCCCAGTCTCAACGTGCACTCGACGAGCAAGAGGTACTAAGCGAGTCACTACGTTCATCACAAAAAAAAGCCTGTATGTTGATCGCTTGCCGTCGCCCGCTCTACTCGATGACCGTGCCCGTTAGTCAGTGACATCGCGCAACTTGAACAAGCCAACGAGAAACTTATCCGCGACCTTGGCGAATATCAACATGCAGTCGACGAACACAAGGCACAGACCGAGTCGCTACATTCATGGCAGATCAAAACCAGTACGTCCGCCGCCAAAGCCGCTCATGCTCCGCAGACCATGATGACCGCGTGTCTTAGATGACGAAATCATGCTGCTTAAACAGGCGAATGAGAAACTTCGCATCCAATTGGTCACCGCGTCCTCCCAGTACGAGAAGGAGGTGGAGGGATTCGACCAGTGGAAGAGTTCGGCTCGACTTGCAGCCGAGAAGCAGCGTGAGTTGCTCTGTACGCTCTTTGCCACAGTCGCTCACGCTTACTCGATGACCGTTCCGTTAGAAGACGAAATCACGCAGCTGAAACGGGCCAACCAGGAACAACAATGCGCGATCCGTATACATGAACAGAAGTATGAATTCGAAGCCCTGTACGGTCAAGGTCGATTAGTCGACGCTGCGAAGAAGCTTCTAGAGATAGAAAGCAGTGCAGGCGAGCACATAGAGGGCAGCGAATTCCTCTCCAGCTGGTTCGCTGGTAAGTCTCATCTGGCAGTTCGGGCAAGAGTCTCATATCGTCCATCAGAATCCTTGAGCAGATGCAGCGAGACTCTGGAGGTAAATGGCGATGACGCGTCGAACGCCGGAAAACGCGAGAACGCAGTCACAGCTTACACAGCTGTGCTGTCACTCAGGTCTTTGAATTCATCCACTGTACTCGCAAAATGGGCGAACACCAGTTTGACAAATTGTTCAGCGCATGAAGCGCTGCAAGCCAGTGTCGAGGTACACTTGTCGCGACTGAATGGACACGGATATTGACCATTCATTTAGTTTAAAGTGTCAAGATTTTTCATTTACCGTGCCATTTGCAACGCTCTCGAAGAAGTCGGCCGGATCTCAGAGGCAGTAGAATTTTTCCAACAGATGTCAAATGATCTACAAAACACCGACGCTAGCGACGAGCGCACAGAGTGGGAACGTGGTACGTGGCTCCGGTAGCGTCATAAATAAAAATGACATCATCCGTGTTGCTCAGACTTTCGAGAATGTTGCGTCGAAAAACTGGTGAGCCTCGCCGATGGTGCAAGAGACGGCGGGAAACACGAAGAGGCGATACAATATTATTCGCTCGCGATATCACTTGACCCGACAAACCTCCACTTTCTTCTTAAGCGTAGCAATGAGGTGCGCATTACCTTGCATGCCATGTCAATTACACATTCCTGATGCATGGTATCAGGTCATTGCGCTCGATCCATCATCATACAAAGGGTACGAAGAAAAGCATACGGCGTTGCACGGCATGGGCCGTTACAGTGAGGCATGCAAGGCATTCCAGACGATGCTCTCGATATTCGAACGATCTCGCGACCCAAAAATACGTCGTAAGCTTTTCTCTCTCTTGGTATCTAGTCTTCCTAAAATAATGCAAATAGAACTTCGTCGTCAGTTCGTTGACCCCACTTCCGCGATTCAAAGCGAGATTGGGGAGGCCATCCGCCACTTACCGACGGTGCTCATTGACACAGACACCGGTCTTCTATACGACAAGAAGCGGCAGGCAGCCGCTTTCGAGGAGCTGCCTATCTATGACAAGCTCCGTTCGTCCATGACAACGGTCCTCGACCTCTCTCGTATTCGCAAAGAGGTGACAAAATTCTATCGCTATGTGATGTTTTCGCACAAGTGGCAACTGGAGGAGCCGACATTCCAGCATATCGAAAATGACTCGGTCTACAGTCTTCCGTCGTCTCCAATGTTCGACAAACTGCGCAATTTCTGCAAACTGGTGGTCGCCCTCAAGTACAAATGGGCTTGGAGCGACACGTGCTGTGTCAACCAGCTCGACAAAGGAGTCCAGCAGGAGTCGATCGTTGCGATGTTCCGATGGTATCGTCGTTCGTCTCTCACCGTCGTCCATCTCCTCGGGGTCTTGTCGGAGTGGCAGGAGCCTGGGTGTCTCTGGAAGAGCATCTGGAATACCCGGGGGTGGACATACCAGGAATATGTTGCTTCTGAGGTCGTCCAGTTCTATACTGAGGACTGGAAGCCATATCTCGGCCTTCAAATATTCAACCACAAGACATCACCGGCAGTCCTCTCGGAGATGGAGCGAGCGACGAATGTCTCAACACGGCAATTAATCATCCTCCAGCCAGGCCTAGATCGAGCTCGAGAGAAGCTATATCTGGCATCTGAACGGCGAACAACACGCGAAGAGGATATGGCGTATTCCCTGTTTGGAATCTTTGGGGTTGCACTTCCGGTCGTATATGGTGAGGGAAACCTGGCGATTGGTCGGCTGTTGGAGCATATATTGACCCGATCGGCCGAGGTGACGCTTCTCGCGTGGACTGGGCACTCAGGAAGTCACCATAGCTATCTGCCTTCGAGCCTGACCGTCTACAATACAATCGCACCGCCACATGTTCCAGCCCCCATCAACACACCCGAGATAGATCATATGGTCTCATCACTGCGTTCATCCTTCCCCGACCTATCCCCCGTTGTCGAACTGTACCAGCGCCTCTGCAGTCTACGCTTGTCGCTTGTTGGTGGCCAGCTAAACCTTCCTGGAATTCTCTTCCAGCTCGGTGACCTTGTCCACTCCGACTCCGACGTGGAATTCGGTGTCTCTGTGTATCATACAACAACACCCCTGCTCGCTGGGGACATCGAGATCAAAACAACTGCCGGCCCTGCAGAGATGAATGATTTATGTCTTATCCATCCCTGGATCGGTTCCCTCATCGACCGGGACTATTCACGTGGCAAGGCAATGTTCGATCTCCCCACGCGGGCGCTTCGGCTGCTCGTCCGGCTTCGGCAGCCGTTTGGTGGGCTGTTGCTCTCCCTGTCTGCACGCGAACAGTACAGGCGGGTCGCGACGGATAGTTTGATCATGGTTCGGGTTCGGGTGGAGGCGACTTTGAGCCAGCTGCTGGACGCTGTACATACGGTCCAAGTACAGTAGAGGTAGATCCATGGGCGAACCCACGACGACGTACCTTCTGTACGACACTTACCTACGACGCATACCTTGTCGCTATATGTATGCTGACTTTATACTACGCCTCAACGTGCAGGCGCAGGCGATATGCCACGCATACGTCCCGCCCCCCTCTGGTTGTCCTGGTGGACGAAAGCGTGATTTACGTGACGTTCGGCGCATCACCCCGCAATCTTCCTTTGCTCACACCTCGACGCTCGTCCCACCTTCTGAGTCGACCAGAAAAAGGTAACGAAACAGATTGCCATGCATCGTGTGCGACGTTGCCCACTACGACGTCATCCCCTCTATTTACACGCTACGCTAACGCCAACGCCAACGATCAAGACACAGGCTAGTCCCAGTCGTTAAAGAACCTGCTCGCCCTCTCCCTGCCGAGCACGAATCAGGACACCGCTCAGAGGGGTACTCACCTCCATGGCATGTAATGCAGCATGCTTTTCTTCGTGTGATGTGATCTATCTATCTATCTCGCGCGCACGCAGGTGTCTTTGGCGGTGGTGGAGATCTGTACTGCAAACGAACGGCTCAAAAAAAAAAAACGAGACCAGCGACGCTGAGGAGACCCACTGTGTACAGGAACACTTTGAGACCTTCACAAGGGGGCTCACGGTGCCCAGGGACCATGTGGAATCTGCACCGAAAGCGACGTAGTAAACTGGGATCGTGCACGAGGTCGATGGGGCAAGCGACGGTGAGACTGGGTCAAAGACGCGAGCGACATCCCCGGTCTTTTTAAGACCCCCTTCAACTGGAATTTGACGTTTCAGCGGGGAGTTGAACGACGGAGGGCCGAGGGCGCGGCGGTCGTCACTTTGCAACCTTGCTGAGGATGAAGTCAAAACCGAGCCCGTGACCCGTGACCTGTCCCTCTCAGACATGCGCCACGTCACTCACGGATCCTGCTCCAGGCGGCCTACTTTCTCTGCAACCTCTCCAATAGGGCACGGGACCGACGAGACTTCGTCAATTCACACCCGTTCATCTTCGGCAGACGACAAATCGACCACGCGCTATTCCCTGGTCCTGTTGTGCGTGCTCCATCTGCTGATGAACAAACCCTTGACGACAAGAGTCAATCGAGGGTAGGTTTGTCTTACTTACATAACGCTGAGGTATTTGGCGGACTGGACGGGCGATGTGGGGCGTGAGCGTGAGGCCTGGTGGTGTGCCGTCTGGAATACCAATGTTCGGATCGCGTCCAGTACGGATGAGCACTCCGTCCCGAAGGTATTTGCCCCCGCGAACTTTGCTCTTGAATGATCACGCCTCGTCGCCCCTAGCGCTCCACCGTTAAGGTCAGCCTTGGTAAGGACAAGCGTCGCTGCCGCCACGTCGGATGGGATCAAGGTGACAGACCCGACTGAACATCGCAAATTCTTCGCTGCTACGTCCAGCACGATCTTCGGCCTTGATGGTGAGCTGGGTTGAGGGGGAAATGATAAGGAGAAGCACCGAGAAATGAAGCCGCGGCGGCCCTAATATGAATATTGTATGTATGAATCGATAAGACTATGATGGATGACTTACTTAAGACAAGGCGTAGATTGAACGGACGTTCACGCACCCATCTTTGTATCGACCCGACACCTTCAGCAGACATGTTCAGAAATGTAGGCCTGTGGCGTGAGTGCTTGAGCATTCAGATGAACGGAAATAATGGCGCTGACGAAATAGAAGAGCCAACTCGGACGGAGGGCGGGCCTCTTCCCGTACTACTCAGGTTCAGCGAAGGCAAAGGGAACCGGTCGACATCTGTTGTCCAAATCATGTATGCTGCATCGCATTCATCAATGACGGGCAGCACCTTGTGAGCGGGGACAAGGGCGGTAAGGTTCAATGTTGGCGGGTGGATGATGGGAACGAGGTGGGTCCACCAATGGACGCGTGGGATCGGATCTACTCGATCGCGGTGTCGCAAGATGGCAGATGGATTGTCAGCGGGACGAGGAGTGGCACGGTGCAGCTCTGGAATGCAGAGACGCAGGGCAAAGTGCGAGAGATCCGAGGACACCGCGATTTGGTGCGGGCAGTGGACGTCTCGGCGGACGGGACGAAAATCGCCACCGGGTCGGACGACAAGACCGTCTGTGTCTGGTCGCTGTCGACTGGCGACCGACTTCTCGGTCCTTTGGAACACAAGTACTGGGTCGTCGCCACAAAGTTTTCGCCTGACGGTCATCTCTTCGCCACCGTCGCCTGGGGTTACGATGGCTCTGTTCGGGTCTACAGCGAAGACGGCCTCCTCTTCGACGTTCCAATCTCAGTCGGCTCAAGTCGGAACAATTCCCTCACCTGGTCGAGAAACGGAAAACAGCTCTTCGCCTTGTCTCGCAACGGAACTATTCACTCTCTCGACGCCACTACTGGCAAAACATTGTCGAAATGGACCATTCACAACACAGTGGATATTAGGTGCATCGCTCTGGCAAGCAATGGCACGTTTGTCACTGCCTCCGCTGGTTCGTCTGTCTCGTTCTGGGACACGACTACACATCAGCAAATCGGATCTGTCGTCGAGTTCAACCATCCGGTCTGGTCTCTGGCTATATCGGACAACTATGACCTTGCGACAAGCGGAGAATATGATATTTCCATACACAACCTGGCGGATACACTTCTCCCATCCTATGTGAGTAGACTGGTTTATCAAGTGGTCTCTCACTCGATGGTGACGTGAATTGCTGTCTTTTAGACGCGGGACGTGGCAGAAGCTGGTACCCAGACATCAGTCAATAATAGTGAAGAGTTGCTGCGTATGGTCCTTGCCGTAGTCGTGGATGCTGCGTTGATGACGGTGTCCGCTAGGTAATGAAAACGCACAGCTCAAGCAAGCTAACGAGAAGCTTTGCAATGACTTGACCGTTCACCGGGAAGCATATGAGAAGGATACCTGGGCGTTGCAGTCCAAGATCGCCGCAAAGGACGAGGAACTAGCCTTGGCGCGCCAGATGCTGGCGGAGCTCCAGCGCAGCCAATCGGAGACAGTACAGCCGACTCCCTCCTCTCAGATACGATACCAAGCGCAGTCCAACGTTCGTTATGGCGTAGCCTGTGCGCTGCCTATCGACACGAACGACGAAGAACACGTCCGGAGAAGGGACCAGTGGGAGATCGACCCCACTGGAGATTGGTACGTTCCGGGATTCTTTGAATCCAAAGTCCGCGTGGTAGGTCTTCTTTGTCAGACGACATGCAGTACGCTAATGGTGCTTAAAGGGCAATGATCCCCGCCAGGAGAGAGAGTTTCGTGATGCATTTTCGCTCATCAGCGAAGATCCCTCAGACTTTACCGAGCAGACGATGCGCATCGCGTGCTATCGTGGGACGTTGTCCGACCCGAAATGGCTGGACGAAGATGAAGGCAAGTATCTCATTTCCCCGACCCCCCGATCTCGATCTGAGGCTGGGCATGTAGAATCTTTCTCGATTGTGTGTACGATTCATATTGATCTAAGCGAAGCGACGAGGGACGTGGTGATGAAACGGGACGAATCCGGGGATGCCTATTACCAGCTCGACTATGACATGATTGTGTCGTTTGGACTCACTGAGATTCGCGCGGAGGTATGCTGGTTCTCGGAAGTAAGCTACCAGATCGGTGTCGCACCCCACTGTTTCCTGATTCGTTTTCTTTGCAGGCGGGCGAACGACGGTAGGTCTAACTGACTGGTGGCAGTGACATGTCAGTTCACTCGACCCTCAGAGTACCTGCGAGAGTCACGTACGAGGAATGAACTTTGCTTGGCTCATGGCTCGTCGATCTCACCTTCTGTTTTTGCTTGCTCCTTGTTGGCGACGGACTGCAAACCTCGATACGTGCTTTGTCTGCTATACCATATACATGTATTTTCTAGCGATCCATCCCTGAACCGAACGTACCTTGTTTTCCCTGTCAACGATGTCGCGCGCTTGAACGTCGGACGGGCAGCCAACGCCGTGACTCGGTTGCATGCCTATGCTGATCGTTCCAGACGACATATGTACGGACTCGCTGGGCGGGATCGTGTACGAGATGGTGATTCCCCCTCCGCACGTTTGACGCATCGCCCGCCCACGTCCATTCGTCCGACTCTCGGAGTCGATCAACGAAGAAGAGATTCTCCCGTACGCAGACTCCCGCACGATAAATCCTTTCCGCGCTCGGCACGTTCGCCGGAAGTCCATCCACGTCCCATCCTCAGGACCGAACAGGTTAAGAAAAGCAACGAACGGATTACGATGCGTCCATCTACGCCCCTTCTAGTTACATGGTACGCCAATGCCAACCATCAAGAGAAGCGAACCAGTCCTGAATGAACCTCTTGCCCTTGTACCTCCGACGCAATCCCTGCCATGCGTGTGAGCCCAACGCCACCCAAAGACCACAGGGAGGGGGACTCACCCGTTATTGGATCCAGACTCTTCCTCTGAATTCGATCTCGAATCCCAGACGCTGATGATACATGCACTTCGCATACGCGCACTTCTGGTCCTCGATCACCTTTGCGACCCTCACTCGCACCCATCAAACGTTCGTCCCTCCCCAAGTCAGCAAAGCGAAATAACAGATTGCAACGCGCCATCAGAGATCAACCCTCGGCGCCACTAGTTACATCGTACGCCAACCCAGACGGTCAAGAGGAGAGCGGGGGCATTGAGCCCAGTCCTGAACGAACCCCTTGCCATTGTACCCCTTCGATGTGATCCTTGTCGCGTGTGTGAGTCGGACGCCACGCAAAAAGGTCAAGGGGATGGGACTGGAGTACTCACCCGTGATAGGATCCAGATTTTGCTCGCGCGCGCGCTCGTTAGAGGCTTCTTGCCATTCGCGTGTGAGTGTCTTGGGTGGAAGTACGTCCGGCACGATCACCGGCATCGATAGCGAGTTGGGGCAAATCGATAAGGAGAAGCGCCGAGGAACGACGATATTACATAATGTCTGGATCGATGAAAGGACACGTACATGATAGGTGGCTTACGCTCAAGGGACATTTCACGCGTTCATTGACATTGACCCTCGAAACATGTCTTCCAACGTACTGGAGTCGAAAGACGGTAAGCACCGGAAGGACGATCGAAATGACAACGCTGACGAGAACACTAGCGTCAACTCGGACAGGGAGCGAACCCTCTGCGATCCTAAGGAGCACCCAAGAGTCCAGCAGACATAGTTCTTCCCGTGCCGACCACCGAAGAAGGAAAAAACCGGTCGGCATCCGTGGTCCAGACAACGTATGGTGCATCGCGTTTGTCGCCGACGGGGAGCAGGTGGTCAGTGGGGACTGGGGCGGGAAGATTCGGCACTGGCGAGTGGACAATGGCAGCGAGGTGAGTAAACCGATGGACGCGGGGAGTAGTGTCTGTTCCATCGCGGTATCGCAAGATGGCAGATGGATTGTCAGCGGGACGCGGAATGGCGAGGTGCAGCTCTGGAACGCAAAGACGCGAAAGAAAGTGCGAGAAATCCGAGGACATCGCGGTTTGGTGCGGGCAGTGGACGTCTCGGCAGACGGGACGAAAATCGCCACCGGATCGGACGACAAGACTGTTTGCATGTGGTCGTTGTCGACCGGCAACCGACTTCTTGGTCCTTGGAAACAGAAACACTACTGGCCCGTTGCTACAAAAATTTCGCCTGACGGTCGTCTCGTCGCCACCGCTAGCTGTGGCTACGAGTCTGTTCGGGTCTACGACAAAGACGACCACCTGTTCGACGTCGCAATCCAAGTCGGCTCAGAACGGAACAATTCCCTTGCTTGGTCGAGCGACGGGAAGCGACTCTTCGCGTTGTCGAGCAACGGAATCCTTCACTCTCTCGACGCCCCTACCGGGAAGACGTTGTCGAACTGGGCCATTCACAGCACTGGGAACGTTTGGTCCATTGCTCTGGCGAGCAACGGCACGTTTGTCGCTGCCTCCGCTGGTTCGTCGGTCTCGTTCTGGGACACGACTACACATCAGCAAATCGGATCTGTCGTCCAGTTCAACCATCCAGTCTCGTCTCTGGCCATGTCGAATGATCATGACCTCGCCACCAGTGGAGGCACTGTGATTTCCATCCGCGACCTGACGGATATCCTTCCCCCGTCCTACGTGAGTAAACTTTGGTTCGTCTGGTAATCTCTGACTCGATGGCAAATCACTTTCCCTCAGACGTGGCGCGCGGCAGACATACGCCCAGAGAAATTACTTCGTACCGCTCAACTTACAGCCGAGGAGCAAAACGTGTTGCTACGTGCGTTGCTCGCCAACCTCACTCGCGCTCCGATGATGAAAGTGTCCTCTAGACGACGAAATCGCACAGCTCAAGCAAGTCAACGAGAATCTTCGCAATGACGTGGTTTCTTTGTCCATCTCTGAGAGCCAGGAAAAGAACGAGGACTTCCAGGTGCTACAATCCGAGATCGAACAGTGGAAGATACGGTATGCCGACAAAGAGAAGGAACTGGAGGAGCTGCGACGCAACCAATTGGGGACAGTACATGCGACTCCCTCCTCTGAGATACGGTCCCAAGCGCAACCCAATGTTCATTATGGCGTAGCATGTGCGCTGCCCGTTGACATGAACGACGAAGAACACCTCCGGAGAAGGGACCAGTGGGAGATCGACCCCACTGGCGATTACTACGTTCCGGGCTACTTTGAATCCAAAGTCCGCGTGGTAAGCTTTCTTCGTCGGACGACATGCAGTACACTAACGCTGCTTAAAAGGGCAGTGATCCCCGCCAGGAGAGAGAGTTTCGGGATGCATTTTCGCTCATCAGCGAGGATCCTTCAGACTTTACCGAGCAGACGATGCGCATCGCGTGCTATCGAGGCGCGTTGTCGGACCCCAAATGGCTGGACGAAGATGACAGCAATTTCTCGATCGTTTGTACGATTCACATCGATCTGAGCGAAGCGACGAGGGACGTGGTGATGAAGAGGGACGAGTCCGGGGACAACTATTACAAGCTCGACTACGACATGATCGTGACATTTGAGGTCACGAACATTCGGGCCGAAGTATGCTGGTTCTCTGAGGTGAGCTACCTGATCGACATGTCTACTGTGTACTGAATCGACCGTTTTACAGACAGAAGAACGACGGTGAGTCTTGCTAGCTGGTGGTTGCGGGGGCGTATCTTCTGACTTGGATTTCAGAGTGCCTGCGAGGATCGTGTACGAGGAATGAACATTGATCGCCCTGCCATGGCTCGAAGTTGCCGTGGATGTCTCTCGCTCTTTCCTTGTTGGTGACGCACTGGTGGCCTCAGTATATGCTACGTCGTGTACTTATGTTCGTCCGAAAACAACGCAATGTACTTTATACCTACCGTTCTGATCGTTCTGGACATCTAGGCTCGCGTATATGCGCACCGATAAATGCGTGTCGCTCACCGCTCGTTCGCTCACGCGCATCGTCGTCCTACCCTAAGTCCAACAGAAAAGAAAATGAAAGAAAAGAAAGCAACCAACAGATTGGGATACATCATCAGCGGTCGAGCCTCTACGCCTCTAGTTACATCATACGCCAACGCCGACCGTCGAGAGGAGAGCAGCGACACCGAGCCTAGTCCTGAACGAATCCCTTACCCTTGTACCCCTCCGATGCGATCCCTGTCCCGCGCGCGTGAGCCCGACTGCACGCGAGAGACCACACCGATGGCGACTCAGTCGTGATGGCTCGCGCGCGGGCTCGTTGGACGCTTGCCATTCGCGCGTGAGCGTCTTGGGCGGGGGGGGGTGCTGCCGCCGGGAAGCGCCGGCGACCGGAGCTCGGATGGACGCACCTTGCGCGCGAACCGCCCACGAAATGAGCCCAGCGACGGTGACCAATCCGCTATTACATCCAGCACGATCATCGGCAGCGATAAGGAGAAACGCCGAGCAACGAAGTGGCCCTACGATATTTATATCTGAACCGATGAGGACACGTGCGCAATGAGTGGCTTACGCTCAAGGGATGTTTCATGCGTTTATCCTTTGTCACGACACCACCCTCGAGACATGTCTTCCAACGCATTGCAGTCAAAAGCCGGTAAGCACCGGAAGGACGATCGGATCGACGATGCTGACGCGAACACAAGAGCCAGCTCGGATGCAGGACGGACCTTCCTCAAGTACAAGTCACCAGAGCGAACCCACGGAGATCGCGACGAGTACTGGAGAGTCGACTGGACAAAGTCCTTCCCGTGGTGTTCAGCGAAAGAGAAAAGAACCACTCAAGATTTATTGTCCAAAATACGTACGATGCCTCGCATTCCTGGCTGACGGAGAGCACCTCGCGAGTGGGGACGAGGGTGGCAAGATCCGATGTTGGCGGGTGGATGACGGCAGGGAGGTGGTCCCGGGTGGGCCTATGGACGCGGGGAGTGGTGTCTTCTCCATTGCAGTGTCGCAAGATGGAAAATGGATTGTAAACGGGACGAAGGATGGCGAAGTGCAGCTCTGGAACGCAGAGACGCGAAAGAAAGTGCAAGAGATCCGAGGACACCGGGATTGGGTACGGGCAGTGGATGTCTCGGCAGACGCGACGAGAATCGCCACCGGGTCGGACGACACGACAGCTTGCGTGTGGTCACTGGCGACCGGGGACCGACTGTTCGGTCCTTTGGAACACAAGTACTGGGTCGTCGCTGCAAAGTTTTCGCCTGACGGTCGTCTCGTCGCCACCGCCACCTGGGAGCGTCTCTTTGTTTGGATCTACAGCGAAGACGGCCGCGTCTTCGACGTTCCAATTGCAGTCGGCTCAGGTCGGAACAATTCTCTCACCTGGTCGAGCGACGGAAAACAACTCTTCGCCTTGTCTCGCGACGGAACACTTCATTCTCTCGACGCCGCTACCGGCAAGACATTGTCGAAATGGACCATTCACAGCACAGTGGACGTTGGGTGCATCGCTCTGGCAAGTAACGGCACGTTTGTCGCTGCCTCCGCTGGTTCGTCGGTCTCGTTCTGGGACACGATAACACAACAGCAAATCGGATCTGTCGTCGAGTTCAACCACGAGGTCTGGTCCCTGGCTACATCAGATCACCATGACCTCGCGACCTATGGAGGCACGCCAGTGATTTCCATCCACAACCTGATAGATATCCTTCCCCTGTCCTATGTGAGTAGACTTTGGTTCGTCCGGTTGCTCTGACTCGATGTTGCACTGCTTTCTCTTAGACGTGGAACGTCGCAAAAGTCGCTATTCATGTGTCCGAATTAAATGACCAGGTCCACGGAGAGATGGACGACGGGTCCCTTCATACGCACAAGAAGAACACAGGCACGTCGAACTCGGTCTCGTTGTACATCAAGGCGTTCACATCTACCAGACAACAATAGACAACGCCACGACCTAGCGAATGCTTCGCGTAAAGCCGAGAAGCAAAACAAGTCACTATGTTTGTTCCTTGCCAACCTCACCCGCGCTCTGATGATGAAAGTGTCCATCTAGACGACGAAATCGCGCAGCTCAATCAAGTCAATGAGAATCTTCGCAATAACGTGGTTGCTTTGTCCTCTCAGATCTCCAAGAACCAAGAAAAGAACGAGAAGGACGTTGAGGCCTTGGAATCCGAGATCGAGCAGTGGAAGATATCGTATGCCGACAAAGAGAAGGAACTGGAGGAACTGCGGCGGAACCAATCGGAGGCAGTACAACCAACTCGCTCCTCTCAGATACGATACCAAGCGCAGTCCAACGTGCAGTATGGCGTAGCCTGTGCACTGCCCGTCGACATGAACGACGAGGAGCACATCCAGAGAAGGGACCAGTGGGAAATCGACCCCACTGGCGATTACTACGTTCCGGGCTACTTCGAATCCAAAGTCCGCGTGGTACGCTTTCTTTGTCGGACGACATGCAGTGCACTAACGCCGCTTAAGGGCAGTGATCCCCGCCAGGAGAGAGAGTTTCGGGATGCATTTTCGCTCATCAGTGAGGATCCCTCAGACTTTACTGAGCAGACGATGCGCATCGCGTGCTATCATGGCGGATTACCCGACCCAAAATGGCTGGATGAGGATGAAGGCAAGTATCTCATCCCTCCATCCTCGTGATCTTTATCTGAAGTGGGACACGTAGAATCTTTCTCGACCGTTTGTACGATTCGCGTCGATCTGAGCGAAGCGACGAGGGATGTGATGATGAAGAGGGACGAGTCTGGGGACGCGTATTACCAGCTCGACTACGACATGATCGTGTCCTTTGGACTGTCCGACATTCGCGCCGAAGTATGCTGGTTCTCGGAGGTAAGCTACCCAAACGGCGTCCACTCTACAGATCCCTGAACCGGTTTTTTGCAGACTGGTGAGCGGCGGTAAGTCTCGAGTATCCGCGGCGCGTACTGACTCACTCTGTCCTCAGAGTACCTGCGGGAGTCACGTACGATGAATGAGCGCTGCCTGGTTCGTGGCTCGTCGATTTCATGTTCCGCTTGTCCCTTGTTGGCGGCAGAAAACTGGATGTCTCAGATGCATGTTTTGCCTACTAAGTCGTGTTTTCTACCATATCGTTCCCGAGCTGAACGTATGTACTCGTTTCCATTCCAATTATCTGCGAGCGACGGCTGTGTCGTTGCTTGGTTGCATATCTTCTCAGACTGTTCTGGACGATATACGGACCTGGTAATGACAAGGAACGACAGACGCTAGTAACACATATACCGCGCGTACGCGCACCTCTGGTCCTCTGAGATCTAGTAATCTCGCATGTACACTGGCCTGCGCACGTCGCTCGCGACCCTCACGCATGCAGATCAAATACTCGTTCCTCCCTGGGTAGAAACAGATTGTGACGCACCGTCGGCGATCGACCCTCGCCCTTGTACCGACGTGATCCCTGTCCGTGTGAGCCCAAGCCGAACGCGAGTCGAAAGACAGCGAGACCCATCCAGATTTTGCTCTCGCGTGCGCTCGTTGAACGCTTCTTAGTGAGCATCTCTGGTGAGAGTGGCGCTGCTGGGGAGCATCAGCGACCAGGACTTGGAGGATACGCGAACGGCATACGAAACGAGCCCAGCGACGGCGACAAATCCGCCACAACGTTCAGCACGATTATCGGCATCGTCGCGATCGGTAGTGATCTGAGGGCAAATTGATAAGGACCTGAGAACGAAGCAGCTCTGCAACGTAAGAATCGATAAGAGGACACGTGCATGATAAACGACTTCGATAAAGGCGTACGCTGGTCCTTTGACCTGACACCCCCCTCAAAATATGTCTATGTCTTCCAACGTACCGGAATCGAAAGACGGTAAGCACCGAAAGGTCGATCGAATTGGTGATGCTGACGCGAACACAAGAGTCGACCCGGATGGAGGACCGACCTTCCTCGAGGACTAGTCGCCAGAGCGGACCCACGGCGACTACAATGAGTACTGGAGAATCGAGTGGAAAAAGTTCTTCCAGTGCCGCTCACCGAAGGCAAAAAGAACCAGTCAACATCCATTGTCCAGATGTCGTATGGTGCCTCGCATTTGTCGCCGACGGGGACCAGGTCGTCGGCGGGGACTGCGGCGGGAAGATTCGGCATTGGCGGGCGGACAATGGGAACGAAGTGGGTAAGCCGATGGATGCGAAGATGGCTGTCTTCTCCATCGCAGTGTCACGCGATGGCAGATGGATCGTCACCGGGACGGGTGGCGAGGTGCAACTCTGGAATGCAAAGACGCGAAAGAAAGTGCGAGAGATCCGAGGACACCGCGATTTGGTGCGTGCAGTGGACGTCTCGGCAGACGGGACAAAAATCGCCACCGGATCGGACGACAAGACAGCCTGCGTGTGGTCGCTGTCGACCGGCGATCGACTCCTCGGACCATGGAAACACGAAAACCTGGTCGTCGCTGCAAAGTTTTCGCCTGGTGGTCGCCTCTTCTCCGCCACCGCCACGTGGAGGCACTCTGTTCGCGTCTACGACCAAGACGGCCGCTGCCTCGTCGACGTTCCAATCTCAGTCGGCTCAGGTCGGAACAATTCCCTCGCCTGGTCGAGCGACGGAAAGCAACTTTTCGCCTTGTCACATGACGGAACTCTCTCGACGCCGCTACTGGCGAGACATTGTCGGGATGGACCATCCACAGCACTGAGAATGTTAGGTGCATCACTCTGACAAGCAACAGCACGTTTGTCGCCGCCTCCGCTGGTTCGTCGGTCTCGTTCTGGAGCACGACTACACGACAACAAATCGGATCTGTCGTCCAGTTCGACCAGGAGGTCTTGTCTCTGGCTATATCCGAGGACCATGACCTCGCGACCCGTGGAGGCACGCCGGTCCGCAACCTGAGGGATATCCTTCCTCCGTCCTACGTGAGTAAACTTTGGTTCGTTCGGTGGTCTCTGACTCGAAGTTGGACTACTTTCCCTTAGACATGGAACATAAGTACGTTGGAATCGCTCTCGTTCGTACATCGGAAGCATTCACCTGTACCAGACGACAACAATGCACGCCTCATTGAAGAACTTCGCACAGCTCAACATGCAGCCGAGGAACAAAACAAGCTACTACGTGTGTTCCCTGTCGCATTTGCTCGCTGCTTCGTTGACCGTGTCCATTAGATGACGAAACCGCCCAGCTTAAGCAATGCAACGAAAAGCTTCGCGACGACTTGTCTTCCCACATATCCGAGATCGAGCAGTGGAAGACTTCGTACGCCGACAAAGAAAAAGAACTGACCACCGCGCTCGAGACGCTGGAGGAGCTCCGGCGCAACCAATCGGAGACAGTACAGCAGACTCCTTCCTCTCAGATACGATACCAAGCGCAGTCCAATGTTCATTATGGCGTTGCCTGTGCGCTGCCCGTCGACACGAACAACGAAGAGCACCTCCGGAGAAGGGACCAGTGGGAGATCGATCCCACCGGCGATTGGTATGTTCCGGGCTACTTTGAATCCAAAGTCCGCGTGGTAAGCCTTCTTTGTCGGACGGCATGCAGTACAATAATGTCGTTTAAAGGGCAATGGTCCCCGGCAGGAGAGAGAGTTCCGGGACGCATTTTCGCTGACCAGCGAGGATCCCTCAGACTTTACCGAGCAGACGATGCGTATCGCATGCTATCGAGGCGCGTTGTCGGACCCCAAATGGCTGGACGAAGATGACGGCAAGTATCTTGTTCCTCCTGTCTTCGCAATCTTGATCTGAGGTGGGACGCGTAGAATCTTTCTCGATCGTTTGTACGATTTACGTCGATCTGACCGAAGCGACGAGGGACGTGGTGATGAAGAGGGACGAGTCCGGGGACAACTATTACAAGCTCGACTACGACATGATCGTGACATTTGGGGTCACGAACATTCGGGCGGAAGTGTGCTGGTTCTCGGAGGTGAGCTATCCGATTGATACGTCTACTTGTTTACTGAATCGACCGTTTTACAGTCAGGAGAACGACGGTGAGTCCGCTGCCTGGTGGTCGCGGTGACGTATCTGCTGACTTGGGTTTCAGAGTACCTGCGAGGATCGTGTACGAGGAATGAACATTGGCCGCCCTGCCATGGCTCGTTGCCGTCAATGTCTCTCGCTCTTTCCTTGTTGGTTACGCACTGGAGACCTCAGTATATGCTACATCGTGTGCTGGTGTTGAGTCGTCCGAAAATAACGCAATGTACTTTGTATCTACCCTTCTGATCGTTCTGGACATCCAGACTCGCGTATATGCGCACCGATAAATGCATGTCGCTCACACCGTTTCTTCCTACCCTGAGTCCAACAGAAAAGGAAAGAAAGCAACCAACAGATTAGGATGCATCGTCAGCGGTCGAGCCTCTACGCCTCTAGTTACATCGTACGCCAACGCCGACCCGTCGAGAGGAGAACAGCGACACACCGAGCCTAGTCCTGAACGAACCCCTTGCCCTTGTACCCCTCCGACGCGATACCTGTCCCGCGCGCGTGAGCCCGAGTCCAAAGCATGCAGAGGGGGGGACACTCACCCGTGATAGGATCCAGATTTTGCTCGCGCGCGCGCTCGTTGGACGCTTCTTGCCATTCGCGCGTGAGCGTCTTCGGTGGGGGTGGTGCTGCCGGGGGGAGGGAGAACCAGCGTCAGCGACTCGCGAGGAGGGGAGGGACGGGGCACCCACATCGCGCACGAACGGCCCACGTAACGAGACCAGCAACGCCCACCAACCCGAGCGTGCTCAGAAACACCTTGAGGCCCTGCCCGGGTGGGCTCACGGGCGTCCGGGGACCGTGGGGACCGAAAGCGACGTAGTACGCTGGCGGGCGTGAGTGAGCGAGCGGACCGTGCATGCCGTGGGTAGGAACGCACCGGCTTTTTTCTCGTCTACGGACAGGGCTTTCCAGTCCTTTTTCTGGATCTCTTCGAGCTGTCTGTGCACGGTTTCTCGGTCGGTTTTGGACAGTCCTTCCCACTGGGCTTCGACGTTGCTCAGTGGGACGAGCAGCGGGTTCGAGGCGGAGGAGGCGGTGGGCGCGGCGGTCGTCAGACGACGCACAGCGAGTCGACGCGCTAGACGGAGAGCTTGCATAGTCGACAGGTTTGGACGGAAACGAGCGGATTCGAGTAAGAGAAAATTACAAGCCGCCGTGCGAAAAAAAAATAACCGTCCACTCGGACCCAACCGGGTAAGGAGAATCCATAACAACTCGCCGATGCTACCGAGACAGGACAAACGTACACGAGCGTCGTGAGACGTGACATCAAGAAAGACAGACGAGATCGGACTAAGAGAAACGAAACGAAACAGGTTGGCTAGCAATACAATGAGGATATCACGCCCCTGGTGCGCACGAACTCCCCACCTTCAAGCTTCACTGAGCGCCTTCTCCGATGCCAGGGCAATCGCGAGAAATGTGTCTGCTACGGGGTGAGCGAGCGTAACGACACTTTCGATCACCACGCACCCTTCGGAGCCGCACGTGTAGCACGCGCGCCTCTGTGGCTGGGGACAGTCCCGACTGATATGTCCCTACGAAAAAGTCATCAGCGTCGTCCTCCCCAATAGGACCGTCGGCCACGTACGATGCCAGAACAGTTGTAGCACTTGGACCCTTGAACGCAGTCGCGCGACAAGTGGCCTACGCCGCCGCACGTGTAGCTGCG
>JBBPMC010000647.1:0-18663 GCA_038090115.1 Strobilomyces echinocephalus
CGATGACGGATGGGCCATCTGGGACAGCCAAACTCCCGGTGATGAAGTCCACCTGCATGTCTACGACTAGCAGGGCATTCACTGTCTTTGTCATGTCTGTTCTACACGTTTCTTGTGAGATAAGATGCGTGAGATAATATCATGTATGTCGCACCGGTAGCCTAGAGGCTCACACTTGGAGGATCCGATGATGGTGTTCACAGAAGGATGAACGAGTCCGCCTTTGGCCCGCCTTACTATTCACGGTCCGCCGGCGTTTACCCCAGTGCGGTAGAAGTTGAAGAAACCTGTATAGGTATATGACCACCGCTGTACCTATCTCCGTCTTGCATGGGACACAGCTGGCCAGAAGGCTTTGTTTTGCAAGACGGTTGCAACTCGGATGACATTGGCACTGAGTTTGAATCCTCTGGTCTAACTGGCACTGCGCATGACGAATCTCCCCGAAAATGGTCCCGATCATCGAGGCCGTTTTCGACCAATGCATGGGAACCCGTGGTATAACGAATCTTCCCTGGACAATACCCTTGACAATCTGGCGTTGAAGAAGGCCGCACGGACCCTTGAAGGTGCATGTGCTCGGCTGCGCACTACCCTTACCCTTCCTTCACACACGGCCGTGAACGTGCGCCCATCTTTCAGCTTACGCCAATGCTAAAAATTTTCCCCATAGCTCGCGCAGACGTACGACAACGATTGTGTCCATGAACGAGCTCTCCAAGATGGTGAATATCGACGCCAAGAAACTCGCGCATCTGTTACGCCTCCTGGCCACAAAGGTTGCTACGCTGATAACGCCCCCTGCTGGTTTGAAACTGGAGAAGGTCTGGGACCTCGAAGAGATTTGCGTCCTGGAATTCTCGGCCGCGTGAAACCATGGCTCAGTTGGTTGGCATGTATTTTGGCGGTGCAAATTTGAGAAATTTGCAACGACCGACATCATTACAAAGCTCCTTGACCTGACAGACCCACGACACTCAACGACCATGATAATGCGCCAGTGAGGCTATTTCATCGACGGGCTCGCAAGCGTGCTACGTACACCTATTGCTTCAACGACGACGCGCGAAAAAAGGGAATTACGGACACTCACATTGAAACGTTTCGCGTGGTCGACCCCCGCATCGAAGCATTGATCTCTACAGTAGTAACCGTGTCTGGAAGGCAACTCGTCAACACGATCCACTCCGACAGGGAAATAGTAATGGACGTGCCTACAGTCTTGCTGGGTTTGCTCTTCCACTGGTAACGTAAAAGCGTCAACAGTGACGCCTCGTTCTTTCTGTTTGCGCCACCACAGAAATACCGTCGCTCTAAAAAAGTCTCGGATGCAATCCACACAGACCGAGTCTCGCGTCGTCCAATCTTTGAATCGATCCCCCTTGTGCGCGAACAGTTCGTGGAAGAACGTGTCGTAGTCAGCCGCATAGAGCGCCTTGAAGAGCGGTTTCTCGACCGCGTTGCACGACAACTTTAAGAAGATCTCCGAGAGAGAGCCCATGTCGCCTTTCAAGCGTTCCCAGTCTGAGGGACGTGAGACGACGACGCGACGAAAGAGGAAATGATCGCACTGTTCTCGTTGTATAGGTGCGAAGTGCATTGTATGTCGACGAATATCCGACCGTCCCGGCCGCACGCATGACCTGTACACACACGATAGTAAGCACGTGCAGCAGCGACGCTGGTCTACTAACACGTATCGTTGGCCCCACACACACCGTCCAAGATCGATCCTACGAATCCAAGTGGTATGTCGACCTTACGCTGCTTGAGGATGCCCTCGACGCGGTGGAGAAGGAATTTTTCATAGATCCCGTCGTCACCGAGGTAGCCAAATGGCAAGGGGTCGGAGCTTCGTTCCTCGTAGCAACGCAAGATGACGTGAGGTCCAGCGAACAAGTACAGTCCGTCGAAATCGTCTGCCAACGAAACGCATGATCGGTCAGGCAGATGCAATGAACATCAGGTAGAGGGCATTCGGTAGACTGACAAACATCCAAGGATCCAACCACTCGACTTTCGGCGAGGATCACCCAGCTTGCGAGTGCTTGCAGAAACCTGCAAACCTTGCTCATCTGAACGAGGTCCTGGGACGTGAACTTTTGAAGGAACGCATTTTGAATCTTGGGACTCGCCCCCGTTGCGTGCTGTCCATGTGGAGCACTGTTGTACCCGTACAGAGTGGACGCGATCCAAACGCGATACATCGCGCGATGAAATCTCCACGACTCGACGTACGACAATCGACTTGTTCTGCTGTTATGGTCCTTGTCTCTATACGAAAGTGAGCGACGAGTCACAGGGAGGAGACACTGATATGCCTCGATCGGCTCACATCCAGCTGAACAGATCCTCCAGCGCAGACACGACGGCAGCATTCGATGCCATGATCCGCTCCTCCTCTGGCAGAGGTTTGTGGTTGATCACATCGTTCTCGTCCACTTCTACGACGTCTTTGTTGATGCTCTTCAACGCTTGATAGCGCGCAAGTAGCAAAGCTTGTGGTACCGCAGGACCGACGAGCTCGTGCAAGGAAGTGTTGTGTGGAGGAGCCATCGGCGCTGCTGATCATCGATCAATCGAACATCTTCGTGGGATACGATCGCAGCGCAGCCGTACACGCCTGGATCATGCGAAGAGAACCACGCGCCACTCGCTCGATTTGTAGGACGCGATGTCGTCGAAGAGCTTGTCCAAGTTCACGATAGCGGTCATTCTAGGGACAGCTTGCAAGCTCTGACTCCGAGTCTGTGGCCGGGCCGGGCCGACGCCACCATTTATGCTTCGCTCCTTTTTCAGCTCGTCGACCTTCGAAGTTGGACCCCCGTCGTGACATTCAACATCGATTGTCCAACCAAAGCTCGTGGTTCCGTACAACCAGGTTTGCTACCACCTAGTTTGCAATTGCAGCAAATAACCCGTTGGTGGTGCAACGGCCGACTCACGAACAGCAAGCACTAAATGCAAGATGCCGCTCTTCAAACGACCGAAGACGTGGTCCACCGGCAATGAGTTTGCAGCGTCCTCAGACCACGATCATAGCGATTCTTGCTCGCAAGGAACAGAAGCCGCAAATGGGGCACAGCAGGAAGCTGAACGTCAATCGATGCTGTACGACGCGCAGGTACACGAAGCGAGAAAGGTGGGTTGATTTGGTCGTCGTCGCGCATTTTTTAATAGCATAACCGCGAGTTCAGGCATCGGAGCGACCTTTCTTCTTCAAAGCACGTTTCCTCTTTCCGCTTGGCATCATTCGTACGTCCCATCCTCTAGGAGGCATATAGTCTGCCTTATAACTTCCTAGTCGGCGTTCTACTTGGGTTCGTTCTTATACAACCAACTGAAATCCAAGAAATGCAAGCACACCTACTCCTTCTGATGCAAGAATATGACATATCACTCCGATTGCCAGAAATAGACTTTTCACGCGTTGAAGTAGAGTGGGGACGATTACGTGGCAACATTCCTGAAGTCTGGAAGCTGAACAAAGACGGGCGCGAGTTTCAAGCAGGCGAAGTGATGAAGGGACGGGGCCTCACCGCACAATACCCTGTCGTGGTGATACCGGGCATCATCTCTACTGTGCGTGATCTCTGTTCTCGGCGGTATCTACGTAGCTTAAACGATTTGAAGTCTCTGGAGTCTTGGTCCACTTCACCTGAATATCGACCTTTCTTCCGCGAGAGAGTCTGGGGCGGTTTCAGCATGCTCTCTCAGGTAGTTTTCAATCGAGAGAGGTGGATGACATCTATGATGCTCGATCCAGATACAGGACTGGATATGCCAGGTGCAAAAGTTCGGGCCGCAGAGGGGATCAATGCCGCTAGTAATTTCATGACAGGCTACTGGATCTGGTTTGGTTTCATGTCTTGGATCAGAGTTATGCATTTACCTGGTCATCTGCTAGGGCTAAAATCATCGAAAACCTCGCGGTCGTGGATTATGACACGAATAATCTCTACCTTGCAGCATATGACTGGCGGTTGTCAACGTGGAATCTCGAAGAACGAGACGGCTACTTTTCCAAATTGAAGATCATGATTGAAGGTCTCAAGTGAGCCAGCATTCATTATCACGAAGGTTTTGCTGTAGTTGCTGTTCTTTAATGTAGGAGGCGCCAGGGAAAGAAGGTGGTAATAGCCGCCCACTCCTTGGGTGCCACAGTGCGTAGGACTTCTTTTATCAACTTAATAAATTCACACTGGTCCTTCGTCATAGGTAACACTTGTAAGCATGCCAGGTGTCTCTTGTTGGCAGGAACGTTGACCTTACTTGACAGTACTTGTTCGTGGCCTTCTATGTGTAGTGCCACGACTGGATGACTCATTTGTGATGGCAATAGTTTCAAATGGGTAGAATCTCCCATGCACGGGGATGGTGGACGAGATTGGGTAGAGGTCGGCGTTCTGCACTATTCCTATCTGAAAGCTCACGCCGCCTTCAGAATCACATAGAAACCTTCGTTAGCATTTCTGGAGCATATCTCGTGCGTGCCATTTTGACAATTACGGTGCTTCATTTCCGACCGACGTATAGGGTGCAGTGAGCATTGTTTAAACATTCATTCAAGACAACAATAATTTGAATAAATGTACTCAGGCAAAAGCAATGTCCGCTTTTCTTTCTGGAGAGATGAGGGACACCGTAGAAATGAATCCTGCAGGAGCCTATGGTCAGTACCAAGAAGACGCGGTTCACTTCTGAGGCGGTAACCCCATAACCAATCTAGTGCTAGAACGTTTCTTTTCCAGGAGCGAACGTCAGCAACTGTTTCGTAGCTGGGCAGGAAGTGCCAGTCTGTGGGTGAAGGTAACTCAGAGCGCTTATGCAACACTCGTCTTGGTTAACGCTCCTTGACTCAGGGAGGAGATACCGTGTGGGGCAATGAGACGTGGGCTCCAGATGACGAACCCGAAGCCTCACATTCACACGGCGCGCTAATCTCTTTCCGACGAGGGCTCCTTGCCACAAATGACGTGGGTGCCGCGGGGAAAATGAAGAACATGACAGCAGAAATGGTGGGGAACTGGATCCTTGAACGTACGCCAAGCAGCTTCCAGGTAGGGCATTACTTCGTCTTTGGGCTGTACCTTAATTCGTACATACACTGAATTCTTGCGATCCACAGAAAATGCTATCGATGAATTACTCTTTTGGGATTGAACGTGACGAAGAAGCATTGGCAAGGAACGACCTTGACCATAAGAAATGGACGAACCCTCTCGAGATAAGGTACCGTGGCGCTCATCCACAAATTTCACTGCTGACTAGTCCCACCGAAGGCTCCCGAACGCCCCATCAATGAAATTCATTTGCGTCTATGGCCACGGTAAGGAAACAGAGGTATGTAGTGAGCTTATTGGACTTTCGACGTTATTGATTATGGTTAATCCAGAGATCTTACTGGTAATTCGCATCAACCCATCGAATGTATCGTTTTCATTGGCTGTTCCCCCCTTGTCAGGTATGCACACGCCCAACAAGTGCCCAATGCGGCGGTGGATGTTACAGAATTGTCAAATGGAGGAGAGACGGAGCTCACCAATTCTGCGCATCCCGCCTCGGATCAAGGGTCTCAACTTCGTTCAAGTTGGATCGATGCGGAATACATGAACGAGAGCCTAACACCCAAGGCATGACAGGTCGGATGTTTCAAGGATATTTTGACAATAGCCATACAGGTCCGCAACGGTGTGAACATTGGAGAGGGCGACGGGACGGTGAGTCTTTTAAGCATGGGCGCGATGTGTGTCGAGGGGTGGAAACGTCCTCGGTGGAATCCTGCGGGAATCAATGTTACGACCGTGGAGGTGCGGTGATTGGTTCACCTATACAAATATGGACGCTGAATGGACTAAAATGGACCGCTTCGCAGCTTCCTCACCGCCCTGTACCGACCATCCCTCGCGGCGGTGCCAACACGAGCGATCACGTCGACATTCTTGGATCCACTGGTCTGAATGAGATCATTCTCAAAGTCGTGACGGGCGTCGGTCACGAGATCGAGGAAAACTTCGTCTCTCGGATACGAGAGTACGCTCGAAGTATACAATGGGATTAACGTTACTCATGTTACTATACACGGTTCTCGGCGGCATATCTGAATTTCATGGGTTATCGCGAACCGATGCACGGCACATAACTAGAAGGTTCATGGTCATACGAGGTAAGAGTCATCGCCTTCAGTGTTCGCTCGGCGACTTTCAGCTGTCATGACTGCGTATTTATCTTTGTTCTTAATCGAAGTTGGTTCCTGAATATCCAGAACTCGCGACGTAATTATATTGCCAACTCCGTGGACGACTGCGAGTACAAAAAGAACGACGCGGAACTAACGCAGCCCAGTACCCGTCGGGTAGGATGAAGGCCACGATCCCAACTGTAAGCAGCGGTTCGCCCTGTTAAGTTCCAGGCTTGCTTTACTAGCCATCCCAAGCATGCCCAAGTACTCGTCGTCGGCGGTGGCCCGGCAGGGAGCTACACCGCGTCCGCGCTGGCGAGGGAAGGATTGCAGGTCGTGCTGCTCGAAGCAGCGCAGTTCCCAAGGTCAGCTTCATGCGCCATCTTCCTCCCATCGTTTTTGCATTCTCCCTCCCGTACAGATACCACATAGGAGAGAGCCTGATCCCGTCTGTTCGACACTACCTCGGCTTCATCGGCGCCGAGCAGAAGCTGGTCGAATACGGTTTCAGGCACAAGGTACGGCGTTCCACCATGGCGCGCGACGTTTCTGACGCTTTCGCAGCCAGGCGCGGCGTTCAAGTTCAGTCAGAACAAGTGCGATGGATGTAGGTGGCACCCCGTTCTATTTTCGAGTCGAGTCGTTCAGACGTATCGCCGTACGTCAGATACGGACTTCATCGCCTCTGGCAATGGCGCTTGGAATGTGGTCAGTCTGCGGTCGATCGACTCATCAAGTGCTCTGACCATTGTGTTTCGGCGACGCTCCAGACGCGTTCGGATTTCGATAATCTGCTTCTCGATCACGCTAGGGAGTCTGGGGCGAGCGTGTACGGAGGGACGAGGGTGTTGTCGCTTCAGTTTTCTGATTCAGACCCATCTCGCCCCATATCCGCTGAGTGGAGACAGTCTACCCTGACGGGTCGATCTGGAGTCATTTCCTTTGACTTTCTGGTCGACGCGACGGGAAGGGCTGGCTTGATGTCTGAACGATATATGAAGAATCGACATTACAATGAATCGCTGAAAAACATCGCACTCTGGGGATACTGGACTGGGGTCAAGACGTATGGTTTTGGAACAGAGCGCGAAGGCGCACCGTGGTTCGAAGCTCTGACAGGCGCGTGCGGACATTTCTTGGAAAACCCATTCGAGTTGATCAGTGACTGTGCCTCAGACGATTCGGGTTGGGCCTGGTTCATCCCGCTTCATGATGGTACGACGTCCATTGGCGTCGTCGTGAACCAGAGATGGTATCAAGAAAGGTGGAAAGAGCTGCCGAGACATTCGACTCGTGCGCGGTATCAGGCTTTGTTGTCACAAGCTCCCAACCTGATGGCCCTGATCGGTGGCGGAACTTTGACATTGAAGCCGTCGCCCGACAATGCCGGAAGTTCTACCAACACGCTCGTACGATCGGCAACAGACTTCAGTTACTCTGCACCGCAGTACGCAGGGGATAAATTTCGTATCGTCGGAGATGCGGGAGGTATGCGAAATAAGGGCAAGCACTGCACATTGCTGACTGGAGCCATAGCGTTCATCGACCCGCTTTTCTCGTCTGGCGTTCACCTTGCAATGACATCAGCGCTGTCCGCTGCGGCTTCGATTTGTGCATCTGTTCGTGGAGAGTGTTCGGAATCTGCTGCTGCTGCGTGGCACACGAAGAGATTCACCTTGAGCTACACAAGGTGAGGGAGAATTCGTTACGGACATCCTCTAAGCCTTATGAAAACATGCTAGATTTCAGATCGTGGTCCTGAGCGCCTATGAACAGATCCGTGCAACGCGGTTCGACGTCCTCAACGACGTCGACGAAGACGGTTACGAACGGGCCTTCACTTCTATCCGCCCAGGTACGATCACATTCGCGGACGCTCATGGTTGTTGACCGGTTTGCTTGCAGTCATCCAAGGAGCGTCAGACGTGGGCGCACGCTTGTCCGAACGGGAGCTCCAGAACGCCCTAGACTTTTGCAGCAAGTTCTACAACCCGACGTCCCCGGAACAACGCGCGCGTGCCTTGCAGTGCGGACTTCCAAAGTCTCTTTTCGACTTCTCCTTGGAACCAGTAGATCCAAAGGAAATCGACGCTGCCCTGGGTAGTGCGGGCGCGGACCCTGACTTGTTGGACGACGAGGTACACGGCATAAGAATGGTGATGGAACAGGTCAACGCCCGTCGAGTGGTGCATCGAGAGTATCTCGTGAATAATCTGGAAGCGGAGGGCATCGACGGCTACGTCGTGAGGTTGCAAAGAGGATCACTAGGCCTGTCGAGTGTTGGGTGAATATCGCGGTCCAAAGTCATCAGCAAAATATTGCTACAGTCGAGTCCCTCTTAACTCATACCAGGTATAACTCATACTACCTCATAACTTGGATAGCGCCGCGCGTGTCGCCGGCAGGTACCTTGTTTACAGCGTTGGGCTCGAACATGTTGCTTCCGTCTCACATCCCCTCAGTTTCCAACTTTAGTCACCACAGAATGTACATACTTCAAGTGTACGGTACTCATTGGACTTCGCAAAAAATCGGGAATAGCGAGTCACATTACTCGTCAGCGCCGCATTTAAATGTCCCGCAACGTCAGTGCCCCCCCCATCGCGTTCCTGCAGGCCCCACGCTCGTTTACTACCCCCCACCTCGCGTCTTTTCCAGCCCGATCGCTTGACCTTCCCTCCTGTCATGTTTCATCGAGTCCAGTGAGTCCATTGCTTATTTCGCGCCCTCATTGCTCTCTTTCGAGCTCGATCGCTGATGTCTGCTCCCGCCATGTTTTTTTTTGAGCCCCATGACTCGTTTCGCGCCACCTCCACCCTCTTTGAGGCCCGATCGCTCGACGATCATTCCCACTGTGTTTCCCCGAACCTCATGGCTCTTTTCTCGGACCCGAACGCTCGCTAGTTGCCCGTACCGCTTTTTTCGAGCCCTAGTGCCCTTCAGTCGCCCTCGCCGTGCTTTCCCGAGCCCGAGTGCTTGTCGGTCACCCCTGCCATGTTTCGTCGAGCCCCAGTGCTCGCGAGTCACCTCCACCACGTTTTTTCGAACCCTAGCGCTCATCAGTCACTCCATCCGTGTTTTCTCGAGCCCGAATGCTCGCCGGTCGCCCCTAACGCGATTTTTCGAGCCCCAGAGCTCATCAATCGCCTTCGCCGTGCTTTCTCGGGCCCGAACGCTCACCAGTCGCCTCCACCGCATTTTTCGAGCCTGAATGCTCCACGGTTGCCCCTGCCATGCTTTTTCGAGCCCGAATGCTCGCTGGTCACATCTGCCGTGTTTTCAAGCCCGAACGCTGGTCAGTCTCCATCTGTGTTTTCTCGAGCCCAAACGCTCGCCAGTCACCCCACCGCGGTTTTTCGAGCCCAAGCGTTTATCGGCCACTTCCACCACATTTTCTCGAGCACGAACGCTCACCGGTTGCCCCGGCTTTGAGCCCGATCGCTCAACGGCCACCCCCGCTGTGTTCCCTCTAGCCCAACGGCTTGTTTTACACCCCATCAGCCCTCCTCCGACTGATTACTTGACGGCCACCCCTGCCGTCTTCCATCGAGCCCCATGGCTCGCTTTGCACCCCCTCGGCCCTCTTTCGAGCCCGATCGCTCGATGGCCACCCCCACCGTGTTTTTTTTCGAGCCTCATGGCTCGTTTCGCCTCGCCTCCACTCTCTTCGAGCTCGTCCATCATTTCTCTTGTCGCGTCGATTCGAGCCTGAATATTCGTCCATTGGCCCGCCATCCCTGCTCGCGCGAGAGCACTCACTCGTCAGACTCGTCTCTTAGTTATATTGACATTCTATACTATTCTCGCTCCTTTCCACATGATCCACATGTTCATAGCAACCCACGTCCGCGTCACAAAGGATACCATTGACAATGCAGCAGAGGCTGTTCAGCTTGTTTTACATGTCGTCATACTGTCCCATTTCTACCATAAAATCGGAAACGTGGGGAGTGATTACCAAGGTATTGGGACTTTTCGGAAACGGGATTTCCATTCCAGTGAAAATTGGTAGACACACAGCCACAATTTCGAAGTTGAATGACCTTGTAAACAAGGTAACTTATTCTACTACCCACAGTGTCTATCTACTACCACTTCCTTTTTCGCAAAAAATCATGTGATTGACAAGGTTTTCGCAAACAGCTGTAATAGCGAAGACAGCGGGATGAGTTCAGAAACCGGGAATTAAAGTCGGTAGAGTAGGTGTACTGAGGTGCGATCGTTACACATGATACGATGGAAGTTTCGGACTCAAAACGGCGACGAAAACGGCAGGCGGCCGGAGACCTCGACTTGCGAAAGTGGATGTCTTCTACGTTATTTCTGGTGAGCATTGCAGATAGCTACAACAGCATGACGTGATCCTTTCCCTTGTTTGCGCTGACTGCAGGTGACTTTCCCGGTGCGTTCCCGGTGCTTCTATCTGACAGGTGTAGGCAAGCGCATCCGCCGTGATAACACGTTACACCAGGTAGCAACGTCAACTCGTAACACACACCGTCTCAACTCATATGCGTGACCCGTTTCTTGGACGTGAGAGAACATAAAGGATACTCTGTATTGCGCTATTGGGGAGAATGGTATCCGCAATATTTAAAAGCCCCAGACTCAAGAGATCGACATGTTCCCTCCCAAAGGTCTCCTGTCATTGATTTTAATCAGCTTGGCTGCCGTGGACGCGAGCCCCGTCAGGCGCAGTACTGGCAAGGGTAGTACTCTCAGCTTCGCTACGAGGCTGAATACAAGCGGCGCGCAAAACATTGCTGAGAAGGACCACGTTCGCGCTCGAGCACTCAACAACGCTGCTCATCTTGGAAAGGAAGCGGAGTCTGTCGGCATCACAAACGCTGTGGTGTCCTACACCGCGCAGGTTGGAATTGGCAGTCCCGCGAAAAATTGTACGTGGATCACTTGCTAATGTCGGGGACGCTGGCCGATGGTTGTAGACACACTTTTGATTGATACTGGAAGTTCTAACACCTGGGTCGGAGCAAACAAGACGTACTCCAAGACAAGCACCAGCAAGGACACTGGGAACATCGCGGTACTTTTTTTCGTTCTTCACGCTGCGGAAATATCCAACTTAAAGTCGAACAGGCGACGGCTTATGGTTCCGGGAACTTCTCCGGGGAGGAGTGGACCGATAGAGTCACACTCGGCTCTTGCTTGGTGATCGAAAACCAATCCATAGGTATTGCAGAGTCCATCACCATTCCTAATTTCGACTCCGATGGTATTCTTGGGCTAGGCCCAGTCGACCTCACTGTCCATACGGTCAACAACACGCCCTCGGTCCCTACGGTGATGGACAACCTTGTCTCACAAGGAAAAGTATCTCAAGATATACTGGGGATTTACTTTGTCCCTGCCTCTGAGCCCGACATCGCTGGAGAGCTCACCTTCGGCGGGTATGACAGCTCGGTCATCACCAGCCCGGTGAAATACGTGCCACGCACAACGGCTTTCCGTGCATCCAAGTACTGGGGCATCGAGCAGTCAATTTCTTACGACGGGTCCACCATTCTGCAGACGACTGCTGGCATCGTCGACACCGGCACTAGTCTCATCCTGATTGCTACGGGTGAGCTATCTACCACCTGCTTGCCACATTCTCATTTCGTCACCAATAGATGCGTTCCAGAAGTACGCGTCCAAAACGGGGGCAAAACTGGATAACACCACCGGGCTCTTCACCATCACCTCGTCGCAGTTCTCTCGCTTGAAACCGCTAATGTTCCAGATCGGAGACATGTCATACGCCCTGTCACCGAACGCGCAGATCTGGCCCCGTTCGCTCAATACGTTGATTGGCGGCAACTCCAGCTCGATCTACCTCGTCGTCAGCGACATCGGTAATCACACCAGATCCGGGATCGACTTCGTCAACGGGTACACTTTCCTGTAGGTCTTGCGGGCTCGTGTCTTGCCCGCGCATGCGTGCTTACTGCGTGTATATTTAGCGAGCGCTACTACAGCGTCTTCGACACTGCCAACAGCCGCATCGGCTTTGCTAGCACCAAATATACCAATGCGACCACCAACTGATCTTCGTAATCTTCAATTGATCTCCTGGCAGTCTTGTCCTTGCTAGGTTGTACGTTCGGGAGGGCCAGATCCAGGAAACCAGGGGCACCCGCGCTATGGATGCCGACTATGACATGTAACTACTGTACCATTTCAACTGATTCGTCTGTCACGTGTCACAGGGCCTGACGTCGATGATCCAACCTCTCGCGAGCTGAGTGTAGTCAACTCGTCCCCAATTCGGTCACAACGAAGTGTGCTGAAGTGTCTTCACTTCGGCGGCAACACTACGTCGAATAGGTTTTCTGAGTGTATCTGTCATGCGTCACACAGGATCTGACCAGAAAGATTTCGTCACACCTGGACCGCATCAGGCAACCTCACTGCAGTCATTTGGAGTTTTACGTTTCATAAATTACTCTGATCCAGGCCCCGGCAGTTATTACAGTTAGTGGTAAGGCGCACCTGCGGGGGACATGCGCTTCGTGACGCTAACCTTTCTGCGCTGGCTTTCAGCCATGCATCCCGGCAAAGTCACCATGGAAAACAGGGTGCTCCGATGTTCGTAGCTCTGCCCCGTAACCTTACAGCAAAACCAAAAATGTTAGACCGCTTTCGCCTGTGTTCCCCTTGCGTTTTGGTTTACCTCAGTTTATGGGGACAAATAGTACCACATCACCCAATCAGGCCGACTTAGCCAACCATTTGTTATTGCATTCGGACCCCCGAGCCTTCCAGTGAGGTAGTTGTGTAGAGCACGATGTGGTTCGGGAATCCAATGACGCTCCCTCGGTCACTGTATCCTCGCGTATGCGCCCCTTCTCATTATATAAACCTCGTTGCAGATTCGTCCGAAGCTACAGAGCAACGTTCTTGCTGCGTTGTCTCTCGTCGGTGCCGTGCAGGCCAACGAATTGCCGCGACGATGCGCCGTCCGACATTTTCCAAACATGTCGAAGCTTGTCGACGACCGACGCGTGCTCAATCGACTCGACAGTTCTGTCTGTGATCAACCCGCGCTAGCTGTACGCATCGTCCCCCAAAGGTTGGTTTCTTTCACGGCGTGTGCGCGTGGCGTCCTCTATGATCGAATGTGACGCCAGGAGATGATCGAATTGAATTGGAATGTGAGAGTGGTGAGCGAGAGCATCGCGGTGCCTTGCTTTGTAGGATAGTCGTCTGTTGGTGCTGTGCATCGGGTACGGATTGCAGTTTTGCGGAGAACGGCCTCCACCTATCTCTACCTTTGGCTGGGGCGAGTACTGGTGGATACTGCACGACAGATGTTGTATTTGTAGATACGCAGTATGCTACAATCTGAGACGAGAGGAACAGAATCGACGAGGAGTGTGTGTGGGCGATAGCGCTGCCCGAGGCTCCAGGAACCTGGGCTGCAGGTGCCTCTATGCTAGCCAGATTTAGGAACATGTGTAAACAAAGGTAAGCCAAAATCTAAGGGGAACACAGGCGAAAGCGGTCTAACATTTTTGGTTTTGCTGTAAAGACGCGCAGGGTCACGGTGCAAGTCGAATGTGAGAAATATCTCGGGAGGTTCAGCTTCGACGAAAGCAGTGCCTTGGCGAGATGTGCTGCGGATCGCGCGACCAATGACCTTCTCTCGATCAGCGGCTTTTCCCACTCTACAGCATGTCGTCCACTCACCAAGACCCCACCAGCATCCCATTGGCCGGTGTTATGCATGAGGCAAGTGATTGGGATGAACACGCAGCGCATGATCTCGGCCCCAGGGCGTTGCTTGAAGGGTGCAAACTGGTGCTGCAAAGCTTCAATACTTACACTAGAAAGACCTTCAAATTGTACACACCACGAACCCCGGACCCGCAGGCCCCGAACCATAGCCCCGGCCCCTCTTCACTGAGGGCAAGAACATGGCTCTTTTCCAATAATAGTATCAGAATGGCGTAGAGATCCAATGATGAAAACAACGTAAACTCAGTGCAGTACTTCGCGGTAATCTTATGTCGTTTCGGCAACGATCGGAATTGGGCAAGGAACACATACGTGCTTGAGCGGTTTCCTCAACGCGTGGACTATGCATGTAAAACTCTTCGTCGCCGTAACGCCGTCATTTGTTCCCTATTCACCGGGGACAGTGCTAAGTTATCACTGAGAGAATGTTCGAATGGTCTGTCTGACCTGATGAGAGGGGTGCTGTGTGTTCTGGAGAGTATTCGAAGAGCGTCGATGCCCTCCGGCCTGTGAGTAACCAGACGTCTCACGGCCCGGGGGGGGAGCAGAATTTGCCTCGTGCGCTGGGATCTTCGGATAAAAGCTCCAATTTGGCTTCTACGGTTGCCAGTCCACCGCCATCAAAATGGCTGAAGCTACCACGCCGCCAGTCGACCTCCCTGAGGCCAGTTCTCAGGAGCAGTATGTGCGTCAGCAGACCATGGTATACATGTCTCTCAGCTGTGGTTCAGGTATACGAACCCGAAGGGCAGGCGGGGGTCCAGGTTGTTGCGCTCGCTCAGGTTCCCACGGAGGTCACCCGCTCAACCAGCACCAAACTCAGCGGAACCGTCACTTGGGGTCAATGACAAGAGGACCGAGCAGCATCCTCTCTGCGACGCGCCCATGATCCAAGTGCGTGGCTGCCTAGTTTGAGGGAGAGACCGCTGACAAGGTCGCCCAGAATGTCTCCTCATCCAACGAGGCTGATAAGCATGAAGGCGATGTCAAGGAACTCACCGCTGCAAAAGCAATGCTAGTGACACGAAGCGAGTACCAGGGACATGATGATCATATGCTCAAGGTAGAGGCCTTTTTTTATGTGGTGGACTGCGTGCAAAAGTTCATCAAGCATAGACGCTGTCATCCCCGTCCAACGTCGACGTCGGAGGGCAAAAACAGAATGCTATGCGTAGGGCACTCACCAGACTCAATCCGAGGACTCGCGCGGGGAACCGCGCTGAGACCCACCCTCTTTTGAAAAAGACAAACCAACCGACCCAGATGAGTCAAGCGCAGCTGGCTACGGCGCGCGTTGGCCGTTCCAGATCGCTTTTTTCCTTTAGACGTAAAAATCCCCAGATAAGCCAATCAACCGCGATTGCGAGTCAAGTGCAGCTAGATACGGTCCCCGTGGGTCGCTCCAAGACGCTCTATTCTCCTCAGTGTAACAATCTCCACTTACAGCCCACGATCGCGAGCCAAACACACCTGGCCATGCACAACGTCATTTCAACCTCCCCTTCTCCTTCCATTTCCCCCTCGGAGGCCATACAAAACGAAGACAAATACCCACACGAAGCCACGCTCCGTACTGAGGGCGGTCAACTCGAGCCAGCAGGCGCAGGCGCAACGCAGATAGCAGGAGAGTCTGACGAAATCGAAATGGACAAGCTTCGACGAGATCTCTCCGAGTCTCGTTCTCGAGTCGCCGAGCTCCAAAGACGCTGCGAGGCGCAATCAAGAGATCTTGAAATCTCAAACAGGTTTCTCGATGCTACAGACAGATCCTCGGACTCCGACGTCATCATCGCGCTGCAAAAGTTGAACGCGGAGGTGCAGCAAAGTACCACGTTCATGGCTGACAGTCTGACCGAAGATTTCGAGTTCAAAACCTCGGCGACGAACGTGACCGAAGAACAAATCTCCGCCGTGCGATGGGTTTCCGATGCCATCGGCCCGGTTTTGGCGAAATCCTTCGGAACGAAACCGCCGGAGGACATCCCTATGTTACTCCCAATTGCGTTTCAAGCTTACCTTGTGTCCGCGCTGGCGCAGACCGCGTCCTCTTGGGTATTTGAACAAGGTCATAATAAGTTTATCAACGCCATATATCAGAGTTTGCGTGGAGCAGGTGAGAAGCTGACCCCTCGAACACGTTCTTTGTTTTGACTGACGAGCGCAAAATGCGATCGTAGAGGCCCAGGCCGTCTCTGGACGTTGGCGCGTGCTGGCACGCCTCCACATCGTGCACGCTTCGGTCAACCGCCCAGGAGATCTCGTTAAGGCGATCACTGCTGGCTTTGCCGACATCCTTTTAGTTGCCGGCTGCGCTGCTCCTCGATCGGACATAATAGCGAAAATCACCGCATTTGAGCCGAAAATAGCCTTGCTCGTCGAGCTTGCCGTGCGTCTCAACAAGCTCTTCGACGAAATCGTGTCGAGCGACTTCGAGATCCTCATCGTTAGACCCGGCGAGAAGTTTGAAAGCAAAAACATGGAAAATACGGACAGTGACGAGATTGGGGTCCAAGACGCGTCGGTGTTGTGTTCGACGCACTTGGGACTGACGAAGCGGATGCCAGTGGGAACGCTATGGGAGAGGGGGAAGAAACAGAAGTTGGTCGTTCTGAAGCCAAAGATCTTGCTGGAGTCCTTGTTGGATGCGGATGACCAATGAAGGCATGATGTTAATGGCGTGTTTGCTCTCATGGGGTACTATCCGCATCGAAGTTGCCGTCGAGCTCTGAGACCGGACAGGCGCTTTCGCGTGATATAGGTCTTGCTGGAGGCGCCGAGGCAGCGCGGCGTACAACTTTCATTCCTTGGATTTAGCTCTGGTAGAAGACGTATTTTATCGTAGCCGAACCACAATCCTGGTCACCATATTATATTTCCGTGCAATGTTTTTGCCGACAACCATATGTATATGCACTTGATACTAATGGTGCTGAATTCAGTTGAGACATGCCTGCCAATGTGAATGTCGTCGTGGCGTAGTGAGCTCAGATTTTGACTGGATCAATATGATCTATAGACGGCTGTCAACGAGTTAGATTATGATGTGTAACTGAAGCTCGATGAAGACCGTATAAGTAGTACGTGAGTGCTAGAATACCAGTAAATATACTGTAGTCTATTCAACGCGAAGGACCTGCTACTTCGCTCATACGCAGCTTCGAGCTGGTTGTCGTGCGGCGCATTTCTCGACGATCAACGTATTGCATGGCATGGAAATCAAACGTGTCCCCCGGTGGCACGGATTGACTTCCGGAGGTTGAATGTCGTCGCTCAGAATTCCAATGTCCTCTTCCTCGGCTGTCTTTCCAGAACGGAACTCGCAGGCTGGGCATCTTCTAGGATGTCGCTTCTTTTTCTCGGCTGTGCTTGCGGAACAGAGCTCGCAGCTGGGCATCGTCCGGGACCTCGCTTTTCCTTTTCCTCGGCTGTCTCTGCTGAATGGTCTCCTCCGCATCTTGCTTGCCGTCGTGGGACAGAATGGTAGGTCCAGGATCCCTTGGATTGGTGCTCTGTATCTCATGGGCACCGTCCGAAGGCTGGAAGACTGCCTGAGTAGACTGCACGTGCACGAGGTTCCCCTGGATGGTATGCGCATCCGGGAGGTTTTCCATCATCGTCAGTGGTCCCTTCGCGCCCACCCCGCTATCTTCGGAAATGTTATTGGAGTTGGGCGCGTCCTGGGATATGCTCCCCAAACGCTGGGCATTTTGCGAAGGCTGGATAGCGTCCTCAGTTGACCTCTCCCGGATGGGATACGGAGGGTGAGCAACGGTCACGGCCTCCGGTACCCGCTTTCTCGGTTGCCGTTGCTGTGTCGCGCCAGTGACCTTCTCGCCTGCTGGAGTCTGGGCGGCAATTTCTGGCCCGTCGTGAGAGGCGACAGCAGCAAGCTGAGGGTTACAGTCAGCTGCCATCGCCCGTGACTGTCTCTGCTGCACAACGCTCGAATGTCCGTCAGAGTATTTCGGTTCATCTGCGTCCTCAGAACGAGCTTCGCTCGCGTCTACATCTCTAGCGACTTTCTGGACCTGTTGAGGCGATGGCGTCTCTGTTTTCCGACCGACATCCAAAGGTTGCGCACACACCTCGATAACTCCATTTTCTTGGGTCTCCTGGCTGTTACGCAAGGTGGTGGCATCGCTGGCTGGTTTCGAAAGACCGCGTTCCGACGAAGCTTTCTGTTTGTAGAAGTCCGCCCATCAGCCGACAGGAGGCATCTGGTGCATAAACTGGCGACTCGCCTCAAGGCCCGCCTCCTGACCCGAATGACTTTCGTGTACGTTCCAGGTCTGAGTCATCTCAGGCATGACTTTGCTCTTTCTGCGGAAAATCGAAAATAAACCATCGAAACAGCCGCACGTCGGCATGTCGACAATTGCGATACCGAGGGAGCCGCGTTGCTGGCGAGAAATGGGAAGGCAGCAGGGCGAATAGGTTGATAATATAGACAAACCATCTTGCTGTCTATGCTGTACATTCCATGCTAAGAGGCGTAAGTGGCTGAGCTAAACTTAGCGCTGGTGACGTCGCACAACAGCGTCGGTAGCACATGTCCCCGACCAGCACGGTCCCCCAAAAAAACGTTCAAGGGTGGCAGACGCACATTTACGATCAGAAGCATAAGCATGTATGCGATGGGTTCGGAGGCGCTTGGCGGTTCGGGGCAGAACTAAGCAGGCCTGTTCAACAAGGCGGTGGTGACTATCGAAGGTCGGGTGCGGACCGTTCGTCGCCGGGTCTGTCTTGCG
>JBBPMC010000648.1:0-18655 GCA_038090115.1 Strobilomyces echinocephalus
CGACGTGATCGGGTCGTTTGGACGCACGGAAATACGCGCCGAGGTACATATGCTGGATCTCTGAGGTAAGCTACCTGATTGGCGCCTTCTCTACCGTTTCCTGATTGTCTTGTTGTCTTTGCAGACCGGCGAACGACGGTAAGTATCAGGCGGTCGTGTGACTTGCCCGTCCACTCGGCGTGCCTGCAAGAGTTACAAGGACTTCGTGTCATACCTGTCGTCGATTTTGTGCTGAGGTTTGACTTCCCCTTGCTAGCGACGTGTGATAGTCTTGGTGCTCCGTCGTGTACCTGTATGTTTACTATCTGAATGGCCCATGCAACGTGGCTTTGGGGTGGCCTTTTCCCATATTATGCACTGCACCAACCTGTTCCGTGTCTTACCCCATCACCTCATGGAAAACTCCCCACAAGACGTATATGCTAAATACTTGCCAAAACACCGCGGATACCCCCTATGGGTTCCTCAATTGACTAATGCTCACGATCTACCTCGCGAGTATCAGCAAGACGGGATCCAGATTGGTGATTTAGGCGTTGTGGACACAGAGAGCGGGTTTAACGTCCTTCTCAACGTACGAAAGCCACCTGACTATCTGCTCCATGCACGCTGGAAAAACAAGGGATTCCCAAAATTCGTTCCTATCCACCTCAATCGCCAGGATGTCATTGTCCAGTCAACCGCTGTTCATCTCAAGACTGTTATATCATCTGGCGTGACGCGAATCGACCCACCCAGCCGCCCAAAGTATGTATTCAACGAAGATATTATGGTTACCAATGACCGAGCATTTACTATTCAACTTACACAAATAGCGCTGAATACGAATTCGCCGCATCCTCTACAGAGGGTGCAGTTCTCATTCTCCCAGAAGGGGCTACGTTCCACGATCTTAAACCTATAAATCAATTCCGTGACCTCGCGATCCAACATGCATCCGATTGGTATCGCTTCGCCGTCCGATGCCTTCGACGACCCATTAGCAATAATTCACTATACCTTGTTACCGGTTTCTTCAAGGCTCGTTCTTGGTCACTCGCGTCATTCACAAATGCAAAGCCCGGCGATGACTCGCACCGAATATGGCTAACCAAGGTCGAGGAAGGCAATAGCACCGCAAATTATAACTGGGGACATGCATTTCACGTAGAGTGGAAAGATGGACCTCGACGTGACCCTAACCAAAATGTTGATCAGTGCGTGTTCTTAAGGGGGTTCAAGATCGCCTTGAGGGATGAGATGTTCGGATTGGCGACTCAACGCGTGACCGATCTGGTCACTAACAAAGAGCTTCACGTGGTCATCAAGTGGTGGCGCTTCTCGTTCCTGAAATGGATACTCCGATGGAAGAAGAGGTCGAGGATGGTCAGCGATCAGAGTTCCAGCATAGACCCGACCAACGAACCAATGCTATCTCAGGTTTGCTACGCCTCCTGTGAGCTATGGTAGGGAAATTGATCGCGTTTACAGCCCTTTCACCCGTCTGACACCATGAACCGTTTTCTACTGAGCAAAGTCAGCGGTTGGATATGCACACGGAGTCTCGGAACGCTGATTCATTCACTCGTAGGAGACTGCTATGACTGTTGCCGTCACACACGACAGCGAATGGATCGATTTCCTTGAAAAAGCATGTCACTTTTTGTTTCCATTGTTCACTACTAATGTTCGGACTGTAGGAGCGATTACCTTCTGACCAACTGATGCTTGAAGGTTGCTTTGTACATTTTTTGACAGAAAAGTGTTCGTTTGATCCGCAGCATGGTAAGCACTATCCTACAAGGGCCTGACACTTCTCCATGGCTTGTCATAGGTGTCGTGTACGTGGAAGTTGAAGTGTTAGTGATTTCATTCTGCATTACAATGATCTTTCGATCTAGATGCTTAACGCAGTGATCGCAGTGAGGGAGCTCCGCTTCATACGTCTTCAGAATGTCCCACCACTGGAGGCCATGAACATGAACCATTGGGAGGTCTGGAAGCAGTTGCTGAGATATCTGAGCCTTGCGGTGACAACTCTCGGATTGTCAATGTCATCACAAGTGGGTAATATATTTGTTTGTTGGAATCCTACGAAATGCCTTGCAGATATCCGTGGTGATCAACTAACTTATGCTCCTAATGAATGTCACGTATTGGTGCAGTTTGGCGACAGAAAACGGAGGACGAAAGGTAGACCCGTGAGGGCCGGAGAGGCTACGGAGTGGGATGATCTGATTTTGCTGTGAGATTTCCTTACTCCAATCTGATTAGCATTAACAACTGTCAGTCCATCTGACTTGTCCACAACGCTCCATATCTCGATCTGCACGTTTTCTGAGTCAACGTACGAGGTTCAAGAACTGCACACAGGAGAGATCACCATGGCGAAGTTCCTCGAGGAAGAATGTAAGCACCGTTGTTTCCCTGTGCTCCCGCCCGAATCCATCTTTGTAGTCATCGAATTCCCTCTGAAAGGGCAAGGTACCGACGAATCCCCCTGTCCTTCACTACTGTTCAACACATGCCACAAAAATCTGGACATCTTAGACCATTCTGTAGGTATCATTGACAAGCAAACTTCGAGCTCTAATTCCAGTTTCGTTGGATCGCTCCGCGAATCGTTCACGAATTAATTCGCAATATATTTTTCATACCGTAAGTGCCTGACTTGTCGAGTAATTCTGATGATTGAGAACCCAACCTTTGGCTAAACAGCACACCATACTCTAGCTACTACTCAGTGACGTGCATACAGTAAGTTTATCGACACCGCTGGTAAATACATTGATGACACTGATCTACAGAGTTACAGACCTCGCGAACAGTCGCTCCACCTCGCCAAGGTTGCTCGGCAAGACGAGCGTTGGGAAGGCAAGTCATTCTCATGGTCAAGTGCCCGCGCTGTATTTATACATCTCGTCAGACGTGGTCAATCACATGAAGAACATTGCACTTTTGGACCGAGAGCTGACTCCAGAGGAACGTGACCTTTTCTCTGCTGGATACGAGGGTCTTATTGCTGCCCATCGTGTATCGTGCGACAGAAGGGAGCTTGGAGGCGAAGTCATCCGCATTTGCGAAGAAATTCTCGACCTCCTCGTCAGACACCTCATACCGTCAACTGAGTCGACCGAATCCGTCGTTTTCTACGGCCGAATGTGAGTCCTCTCATCGCCCCGAGATACATATCGAACGACCAGACTTTCAGGGTCGGCGATTACCATCGCTGCGCGTCCGAATTTCATGTCGAGAGCCGACGCAAGGAGTGCATGGTGAAGTCGTTGACTGCTTACGAGGACACCTCTGGCATCGCCAAGTCCGGACTCTTGGCGACGCATCCGATCCGTCTGCATCTCGCTTTGAACTTCTCCCTACTCCACTACGAGGTTCTGCACAGTGTCGACCAGGCTATCCGTGTCGCAGAGAAAGCACTGGAGGGTGCGCGTGCTGCACTGGACGGGCTTGATGAGAGGGAGTGCAGCGAGCCGATGCCTGTCTTGCAATCCCTGCGCGAAAACGTCGCTCGCTGGAAACTGGAGGACGAAAGTGCGCTTCACGTCTTTGACTGGGATGCTCAAATAGCTCACGCAAGTGATAGAGAAAAACGAGGACGGGAAGGGTGGAGGTGAAAAGTCGGATGATATGAGGAAGACAGACGACGTTCTGGACGTTGAGTACGGTAGGGACCCCACTCAACTGAGACAGCCGCTAGGTGAGAGGGGTCTTCAGGTGGCTGCACTCGACGTCCTGGCTCTGGGCGGTGATCATTTCCCCCTTGTTGTCGAGGGAAAGCCGCGAATCGCCCCAGATACCCAGACAAAGCTGGGGGGCGAGGATAACCCCCCCCTCTGTGGTTCGGGCGATAGTGCGCACTCCACGTCCGAATTCCGGGCGGAGGCGCCCCATGCATGTTCCATAGACGATGAACCCTCCTCCAAGGGCTGGCAGGCGAGAAATACAGGCGGAGCGATCAAGAGTGCGCGATGTGTCTGTCATACACTTACTCTCATCTACTCACTTTCCCTTCAGTTGTCCCTTCAAATCATCTGCAAATAATCGCACAGGCAAAGTCTCTCTATGCATGTTCGTAGTCTACAGTCACTTCTTTACCTTGACGCCGACACATGTTGTACAGACAATGCTTCCCCCCATGACCCCAACGAAATTTCCTTCGCCGAAGGCGAAGTCCTCGATATTCTTGACAAGGGCGGCGTGTGGCAGGTGAAAAAGACTAACGGGACGACGGGCGGTACGCAATTCGTCTGCTGTGTACTTGCTCTCATCAACCCATATTCCTCCCAGTCGCCCATTCAAATCATCTGCAGATCACCGCAAAGGCTCTGTATGCATGTCTGTGATTCATGATCACACTTTTAACGTGATGCCGATGCATGTTGTATAGATGATGCTTCACTTCACGACCCCAGCGAGATCTCATTCGCCAAAGGCGAAGTCTTCGATATTCTCGACAAGGAGGGCATGAGGTGGCAGGCGAAAAAGACAGACGGAACGATTGGGAGTACGCGATGTATCTGCGTCGTGTACCTCGCATACTCACTTTCCCTTCAGTCGTACCTTCAAACTATCTGCAAATCACCACAAAGGCTCTCTATGCACGTCCGTACTAGTCCACGACCACTTTCTTACCGTGATGCCGACGCACGTCGTATAGACGATGCTTCCCCCGACGATCCAAACGAAATCTCCTTTGCGAAAGGCGAAGTCCTCGATATTCTCAACAAGGGATGCATATGGCAGGCGAAAAAGACCGACGGAACGATAGGCGGTACATGGTATATCTGTCATATACCCTCGTCTACTCACTTTCCCTTCAGCCGCCCCTTCAAGCTATCTGCAGATCATTACCGACCCGGATGATCAAGATGCAATAAGACCTTCCTCTGGCTTAAAATGCTATCAACCCATGGAAGAAAATGTATCCACGATATCCTTGATAAAGGACGAAATCCTGGTATAATCACAAGCCGGTATGTCGCGTGTGCTTTTACTACCCATGTATTCATGCACCCTCTGATCACCGTTAATCATAGAGGCCGTGACCCTCTCTCCGTTAACTGCTCACGGACGCACTTCGCGAAGTTGCTGCGTGTGTCTTGATGTTGTTCCTGTCTTTTACTCGTATAAGTCCTGTATGCATTTTTCGTCGTCCCGTGACTACCGGATCGTGCGCGTGAATCCTTAGGTAGATGAGTCGAACAGACGGTGTCACCGCAACTGAAGTACGTCATCAGCGTTACAAGCCAGAACGAGTGAGCACGCAATCATGATGAGTAGAGAAGTAGAGCGAAGCGCAAAAACCATATTCTCGAAAATTGAACGGCCCAAAGAAAGAAAATCAACAGACTACCATTTGTCAAAGCACGTCCAGCATCCGTACACCCTCTATCAGCAGGCTCAATGGTACGTCTTCCTGTACCTGAACAGTTATCATACTGTCCGCAGCGATCCGCTTATACTCGGCCACATTCCGACGAATCTGTGCAAACAGCATGGCGCCAAACTGTTGTTTGAGGCGACCGACAACCTGGAACGATCCCGTCAGCTCGTCCGTTAGTAGTGAGTTCGGACTCTGGAAAGACTTGGATGGAGGGGGAGGGTCGAGGCGTGAAAACGGCCACCACCCCGATGACGCGGATGATACCGGCGACGTGACGTTGGAAGGGGAAGGCGACGGTGACAGCGGGACCGTCGATGACGGCTCCCTAACAGAATGTCTGTCAAGCAGATAGTCAATCCAAGGATGAACCAGAATGAGCGACCCCGGGTCCAAGCGAGAGAGATCTTCAGTAGTCTTCACATTTATGATCCCAAGGGCATCCATCTCTGTGCGGAGCGTGTACCCCGATACGTTTCGAGAAACCGAACTGACTTTGAAAGTGACACAAGGAAGCTTCATTCGTTGTCCTGAAAAGGACACAACATGGAGCTTATGAAGCTCATCGTATAGCTGTGTCACCAAGGTGAGGTCGAGCATATTGCGCAGTCTGTCCGTAATAGCTGCCATTCTGCCTGGGGCGAGTGAGGGTGGAACGTGTGGCGCGTGCGACTGGTTGAACATGGTGATATGCGCAGGAAGACAGCTATTGAACCGCCCGGATCTGCCGTTCCAAGAAAGGATGCTTGTGTCTCCCGAACTCGAGAGTAGCTGCGACAACAGTCGCCCCAGTGCTTGGTTGCCCTCTCCATACATGACTGGCAGGGACACCATGAATATTCCGAACAACGAGTAGGCGGTGTCCTCCTCGAAGGTTGCCTCTCGTTTCGAAGCGAGACACAATTTCTCGCGTATGCTATCGAGGCCAGGCCGGAGTGCCTTCAACGCTTCCGTAGAGACGTGGGTTGCTTCTTCCATCTCCAAGATGATCTCGGGCGATTCCTTGTGATTAGGAATGTCAATGAGCCGGTACAGCGTCCAGTCATTGGCATAGAATCGGACCACCTTTGATGCGTGATATTCCTGGAATGTCCACGCTCGTGTGTTCCAGACGCTCTTCATAAAATGACCACACAGTGATGGCGACGGAACGTCCAAGAGAAAGACGACCGTCAAGGCGGAGCCCTCGTACCACTTGAACATGGAACCTAGGGCATGTTGGAGCACGCTGTGATCTGATTTGTTGATACAGCACGTGTCACTCCAAGCCCAGTGCAACCCGGCATTTTTCACGATCTTGCAGAACATCTGCAGCTTGTGATGACTGGGGGATTCCTCGAGACCAAACACCGTCATGCACAGCACCAGCTCGAACGGTGGTTCGTCGGCTTCCCATCTATGGGAGAACATCGCATAAAGATAGTGCTCCCTGACATCGTGTTCGATGCGGTCCGCGTCGAGGTGGGTTGTCATAGAGGATATCAACTCGTCAAAGATAGGGAGTGATGTGAATGACGCAGCCTGCTCTGACTTGTCACAAAGCCGGCCGGAGCTCGTATCGATGAGGACTCGTGGCGAATCGTGGACAGCTTTTCGGATAGCATCCTGGATGACTTTCCGCGTCTTGCTTGGGTCTATATACTGGTCGAGAAGTGCTGGGAAGCGAAATCAGTCTATGAACCCCAGGAAAACGTCGACAATATCACCTCGAATTCCTGGATCAGGAGATTGTGCAATCATCAGGCGCATCTGCTCGAATGCCTGGATTGCGCCTTGATAATCTCCCTTCTCGTGTAATGCGGCATGTTTCCTCCCATAGCCCCATGGGGACAGTGGATCAAGCTCGATTGCCTGGCAATCATCTATTAACGAGAGCCATCGAGCGCGACGGAAAGTGGCATACCTTTTCTGCATCCGTGACTGCATTTTCCGGTGAGCCATTGGCCAAGTATGCTTTGCCTCGCTTGATGAACAGGTCATATGGTGCCGCCGAACCCATCGTCAGCAAAGCTGAGTAATGAGATATGGCATCGCCATGCCGTCCAGATTCCATGGCTGCATCCCCCCGGCCCTCTAGCCCCTCCAAAAAACGACGTTTGAAGTCTACGGTTCAATGATCGAATCGACGTAACTTACGAGTTACATTGGAATACTCACTAATGACCCATTCAGACTGTTCGTCATCTGCGTTTGTCTGGTCTGCTAGCTCGCCCTGCATCCGAAGGAAACACTCGCTAGCTTCCATGGTGCGCTCGGATGTGTCAAGATGTTCGCACACAGCCTGGTAGATCGTGAATCTTGAAACCGTGAACTCCATAACAAATAATGTCAGTATATACTATCAATCAGAAATGAATTACTCACACCAGCCGCCGAAAGTAAAGCGTTTCTCCACGAGTCGTGAGCCAGAACAGCCTTCACCCACTCTCCTAACAGCAACCTGGAGGTAGCGGGATCTATCGTAGCGTCAATATCTCGGATCGTGTTCTCGCCCGCATCACTCTTGCTTTCTGAAGCGGAGAGGAATTGCTGGACGAAATCTGCAGAGAGGTCATGAGTGCACTGAAACATGGAATAGAGCATCAGCTCACCGGAGACCCATTTGGCGACTGGTTCACTCGTATAAGCCTTGTCGTCAAAGGACTTGACCATATCTAGAAGAAGTTCGTATGCATCCTTCTTCCGACCGGCTGCATACAGGGCGTCACAATGACGCAGTCGAATTCTGATGCTGAGATCATCGAATTGCCATCCAGTCATCTATTAAAGATTACGCGTCACTTTGATGAAGCGATCCATCAGCGAGGAGCTTACAAGCGAGACCATCAAAAGTGGATGATTCCCAAAGTGTGGTGTTCGCGCATGGGCTAGATCAAATGAATGTATTGCCCTCTCGAAATCGCCCATTTCCATGTGCCTATTTCCGAGGAGAAGATGCATATATGCCTTGCAAATATCAGTCATGATATTTGCGATCCGACGGGCAACGTCTCGCCGACTTACTTGGACCATGTAGCACGTCGAGTTAAATGGGATCGTGCCGATGAGCGTGTCCAGGCGGTCTATCGCGTCTTTGTGCTCTCCTGCCATAAAAACGATGATGGCCTAGAAGGGTTGAGCAGTTGATGAGCAACCGAGATTGAGCAACACGAACCTTGATAAGAAGGAGAAGAGCGATGTGAGAAGAGTGAAAGTGCTTGAATGCAATGTCGCATGTCTGGTAGGCCATGCGTCTTTGACGCTTGCCAGCGTATACCACACTCTGTGCAATGTACGCGATGATGGACGACCGAGTACTGAGGGTCTTGTAATATTGTCAGTATCCGCGTAGGTAAAGAGAGCGAATTTTACTTTTTCTGCATCGGCCAGTGCTTCGTCCCAACGCTGCAGACGGGCACGTACGAGGGCACGAGCAGGGAGTAGATGTTGAGTCGGGTCACGTGATTGATGGATGGCGGCAGTCAACGAAGCCTCCGCACTCTCGAGCCGATCGTGTGTCCACGAGTCCAGCGTGGCGTGGTCAATCTGGACGTCGGGCTCCTGGAAAGTGTGATCCAGAAGGGACGAGTTCTTTGGAGAGTGGTCAGATTGGCGAGCACTCCCATAAAATGGCACTCACAGAAATACGAGATAAACTGTCGATACGAATCTTTCCATCCATCCCTCCGATTGCAAGAAGCATGTCATCGGGAGAGAAGGTGATCGAACACACGTCTTCGTGGTGTTCGGTCAGACAAATCTGCGCGTGCGTCGATAGGTCCCAAAGGATGACGGTGCGGCCTGCCGAATAGGCAATGAAATTGCCGAGGTTGGGTAGGGCAACGCAGGAAATGCCGTTGCTCTTTGGAACTGGCCACTCGGAGATGATCGAGCCGGACCCGTCGAGTTGCTTGATGGCATCGTCAGACACAACGTAGAGATGGGATCCGTGCCACAGAAGATGGCGTGGAGTGACTTTGAGTAGGATTTCCTGGAGCACGCGACCGTCGTGGCTGTCCCAGAGCTGGGCGGTCTTACCGGTCGCGGTCGCGATGCGCTCACCATGGAGTGAGAACTTGGCGGCGATCACGGGACCCTTGTGTTGGAGGCTTTGCAGTTGTTGACCGGTGGTGACGCTCCAAAGAGTGGCTGTGCCATTTCGTGACGCTGTGACGACTCGGGCCGAATCCGGGGAGAAATCGATGGTATGGATCTCTTCAAAGTTCTGATTGCCATGCTTCGTCATCCAGATCCTTCGGTATGACTTGGCGTCCCAGACGTAAATGTTGCCATAGTACGTCCCTGCTGCCAGCCACGAGCCGTTCTTCGACACAGCGAAACAGTGGACCTCCTCCGCTTCCACCGTCCCTAGGTGCTTGCCATCGTGCACTTGCCATACGCCAACGTGCTGGTTATGGCCACCACACAAAAGGTGACCGTTTCTAGGTGAGAATATTGCTGTCCGTAAACCGCTGATGCCATTAACTTCGATGCACGGCGAACGGTCTGCCTACTGGTCAGCACCAATCCCGCCTGACCTCCTCAGCACGCACCGGTCATCGTCAACGCCATGGACACGCGATCTAGCAGGTGAGAATTAGTGAAGAACGAGTGTTCAGACTCGGTCTCTGTATGTATACACTTCGCAGCCCTCCGTGATAATGATCAATTCGCACGTGCAGCGTGGCCTCCTTCACCCCAAATTTGCTGTGGAGTCGAAGCTCACATGCAGCTTCGCAATGTTCCGCGGACAAGCAACCCTATACAACCTTCCTCTTTCACTTCCTCGCTCAGAATTCATCCGCCGCAATGACCCGCTGGATGCAGCTGGATGGTTGCCTTGCATCATGGCTGTTCGTATTAAATTCTAATGCCTAGTGTGGCAGCATGTCCTGATCTGGAGAATGTCACTCATCGTTCAGACATGTTCCCCGGCTTTTCATAGGTCTCTGGCTACATCGGGCAACCATAACCTCGTGACCAGCGGAGAGAAGGTAGCTTCCCTGCGCAACTTAGAGCACATACTTCCCTCGTCGTACTTTGTCGATGTGAGCAAATTTCGGTTCGTCCGCTGGTCTTTGACTCGGTGGTTTCCCTGAGGCGCGTCACGTCGGTGAGCTTTCCGAATCCAAAGAAAGGGTTGATGAAGGGAGACGGACTATGGGCCCCCACACACAAGAGGAGAACTCAGGTACATCCGAATCACACGTTCGTACACGGGATGTATTCACATTTGCTAGGCAACGACAGCCCAGGGCTCGAAGTAATCATCGAACAGCGACTTCGGCGCGAACTCGCCTTGTCTCAACGTGCTACCAAGGAGCAAAACGATATGCTACTGAGAACGGGTGCGTTCCTCGCCGCAGCCGCTCGCGCTCCGTCGATGACTGTCCGTTAGATGACGAAATCATGCAGCTTAAACAAGCCAACGAGACGTTTCGCAATGTCTCAGAAAAGTATGTAAAGGAGGTCGAGCAGTGGAAGAGCTCGTATACCGCCAAAGAGAACGAACTAGCCATCGCCCACGAGGCACTCCAGGAACTGCGGCGCTATCAGTTGCAGACCGTACAATCACCTCCCACATCCAATACGGCGTAGCGTGTGTGCTACCTGTCGACATGGACAACGGGGAATACATCCGCAGGAGGGAACTGCGGAAGACGGACCCTACAGGCGAATGCTACGTTCCTGGCTTCTTTGAATTGAAAGTTCGCGTGGTAAGCCTTCTGCGTCCGACTGTTCGCAGCACGCTAACGTCGCTAACGTCGTTAAAAGGGTACGGATCCTCACGAGGAGCACGAGTTTCGGAGTGCCTTTTCACTTGTTGGCGGTGATCCGACAGACTTCACCTGACGGACCGTGCGTATTATGTGTTATCGAGGCACGTTGTCCGACTCGAAATGGCTGGACCAGGATGAATGCAAGTCCAGTATTCATCCTATCCCAGCATTCGCGACCTGATTCAGAACATGCAGCGTGTTTCTCGGTGTTTTGCACCATTCATGTTGATCTGAGCGAAGCTATGCGGAGTCTGGTGATGAGCATGGATGGTTCTGGAAAAGTCCACTACCAGCTCGATTACTACGTGATCCTGTCGTTTGAACGCACAGAAATACGCGCTGAGGTATGCTGGATCTCTGTGGTAAGCTACCTGATTGCCGCCTTCTCTATCATGTCCTAATCGTCTTGCCTACTTTGCAGACCAGCGAACAATGGTGGGTGTCGGGTGGTCGTGGTGATGTGTCCGTTCACATGTTCATGTGTGTGCTACGCCTGCTGTGTCGTGTGCTTGTATATAATCTGCCATCATCCGAAATAGCGGAGTGTAGTTTGTTTGCCCTCCAATATCCCAGAGTCCTGCCTGCAGACGATGATGTAGGACCGCATCAACTTCCTCTGAAAACAACCCCACCTCAGCACCACCCTGCTCAGAATATTCGTCATTTGGTCGACGTGCGACGACCGAGTTGCCCGGACCAAAAGGAGTTCTACACGGACATCCTGATCCAGCTATTTCATCTCGACTACGAAACGAAACACGTACGGGGACCCCGGCCATCGGGTAGTACGAGGTGTCGTACCCCCGCTTCCCGCGGGTCGTTCATGCCGATCACACGTAGTTCTCGAACTGGTGCGAACGATGGTCTCAGAGGGACGATCATTGGTGGATGATCATTTCGCGCACGTAAAATGTATGGAGGAGTATGGAGAGTACGGTCGTCCCTGGAGCTTTGCGATTGTCCCTGGGGGGTCAGAGCCGTTGGAACCACTGGGGAGAGAGACGTCGAAAGGCGCACGTAGGGATGGAGCTGAGAAAGAATGTGAGTGGGACACGGAGGGGATGCATGGGAAGGGACGGATGCAAAGTTGCCTGCGCCGAGGGTCCTTGTGAAGGTGTAGTCGCCGAGGGCTCTGTTGGCGGCGGGAGCAGCCGTCTCTGTACTGACGGTGTTTTGGTCAGAATGTCTGTTGCGATCGGAAGCGGGTGCTGTATGCTTGCACGGGCAGATGGGCTGAGGTGTTGTGAGCGGGTGTGGCGTGGAAGGGGTCACCGTCGATGTCAAAGTGGAAGTGCTGGTTTGTGAGGCACCAGCCGAGCTGATGGGGAGGTCAAACTCGAACTCAAGTCAGCGCCGTCATCGTCGTAGACGGTGGTCGCGGTTGGCGTGTTTTCAGGGGCGATGACTAGACTACTCGTTCTTTGGACTAGCGACGTATCGCTTGTTCTCGCGCCTCTCGTCGCTCGTCCCCAGGCAGCGCTCGTCCTCGCCCGTTTCAGCGCACCCACCCACCACTCCGGCTCCTCGCAGCTCACTTCCTGGGGTCCGGAGCGCGCAGTCTGACTGCCGGGCACTGCGTCTGCCCGCCCTCGCAGCTCATGTCCTGGTCAGGCTCCGTTCCGGGTCAATTCGCGCTCTTGCCTAGTACCCTCTCCCGTCCATCAACTCCATCCGTGCCCCTCTCCTAGCCCTAATCGGCCCGGCACCCCTCACGGCTTCCTAGCCCTCTTCTAATTCTCAGGCCCACCTGATGGCTCTACCATGCCGTCTTCCTGCCCATTGCTCCTTCATCACCGGCACTAGCCAAAGGCACAGCCCAGTCCAAACGCCAAGGTGACTGCGGCCGCGAGGTTCTACCATCACATGGAACAAGTGAAATCACGACCCACAACGTTGATCTCAGATCAGCAGCGCACCTGCTCTAAGTGGCGTGCACGCTGCGACCGAGGGGAAACCAGGAACCATGTGTAGTCTGCTACTGGACTGGTTGCAAGTATCAGAACCAATGTCACGGCCGGAGGTATCCGAGGATCTCAGGTCACCGTTCACGATATATCCCATGACTTCCGTGATGTCATTTTCGTGTCTTGTAGACAAGTCATTTATGGAGAGAACACGGTCATCGAGATGATAGAACCCTTGCGTCTACTGGCAGGTCCTACAAACATGGGTGGAAGCTCAAAGAACCTGAATAAACGTGGCAGCGTCGCTTTCAACACGCTGTAACTACGTTATTATACACGCACGCCCAACATGAATGCATGAATCATGATTGCGAACGACATGCTCGATGCCAGCACATTCATTTCAAGATTCCTGATTGTGAGGAGATCATCTGTAGCTCCCGACCTGGAACCCTAGGCCCTCCAGGGTCATGCCACCTCGACGTGTGCGGCATCTGGGATCCGAGCCAACGGTTGACGCACACTAGAGCACACCGCAGACGGTCTGAATCCCCCCTGGCACAACCCTGGCATGACAGTTATATATATGAGGCTGGACCTGGAAAAAGAAACCCAAACTCATGAATGCCTTCCCCCATCCTGTGCCTATCTTCACCTGCATAACTCAGACATTAGACCGACTACTTTGATCCTCCAGCGATTCAATTGGACGTATGGCGTCAGACGAAGCACCCCCTCAGTACGAGTTTAGACCCATCGGTATCAAAGGTGAGCGTATGATCCATTCGCTCCAAACATTCATGGTCTTCATGTCTTGAAATGCTAGGTTCGACACAGGCAGAAAGAGCTCGTGATCTCGATTTCGAATTTAGAGCCGCCCCCTGTTAGTATGCCGACTGAATTTCGGGTAACATTACTAACATGGAGTTCTCCGCATAGTGAACGTCAACCACCGGCCGAAGAACGTTATCCTCTTTGGGCAAACCGGTGCCGGAAAAAGCTCCCTTGTCAACCTATTGGCGGGATACAAAATTGCGAGGATCACCTCGAAACCAGAAGCTTGTACCCTCGAAGCACAAGCGTACTCGTTTGCCTTCCCAGGGCCGACAAATGTCAACCTCTTTGACACTGTCGGTCTCGAAGAGCCAGAGATTGGTGCCAACTCGTTCTTTGGCGCCATCGCGAAGGCTAACCAGCTCATCAAATTCCTGCACAAAACTGGCGGCGTTGATCTCCTTGTCTTTTGTATCCACGGGGGAAGAGTCACCACGACGATGCAGCAGAACTACCGCTTGTTCTTCGAATTTCTCTGTGCTCGCCAGGTATCCGTTGCAATCGCTGTGACAAACCTGGAACAGGAAGACAGGATGGAGGACTGGTGGGGTAGGAACGAAGCAACGCTTGACAAATATGGCATTCACTCAGTCGCGCATGCGTGCGTCACTGCAGTCCCGAGTGAGGTGCTTTTGTACGCAAATAAACGAGCCGAATCGAAGAAGGCTCTTCGGACGATGTTATCCTCTGCTCTGAGTAATGCCACCACTTCGTACTGTCCGGATGGGCGGCTCTGGATTGAAACATTCGCTGGGGGGCTAGGATCGCTCTTTTTCAAGAGTTGGGCTCAGGAATCTGCGAGGAAGGATATTTCGAATCGGTTGCATAACGAGTGTGGACTTCCTCGAGACGATGCTGACAAGTTGGCGGAAATGCTCGTTTCGGATAATCCGAGGCCGAGGCGTGTCACCCAGGTATAGTATTCGTCGCGGCTATTTTTAGTACGGATATTGACCCTCCGAAGTCCACGGAGCAAACCGAGTCGCCACTGCGTACGTTCCTTGCCGCTCGCCTGTTGTTGACGTGACGATGTTCGTTAGATGACGATCCCGCGCAGCTTAAACAAGCCATCGACAAGCTTCGCCGTGACCTCGCCGAGTCTCAGCGTACAGTCAACGAACAAAGGGCACGGAGCAAATCAGCGAGTATGTTCACTGCCACAGTCGCTCGTGCTCTGTCGATGACGGTGTCTGTTAGATGGCGAACTCGCGCAACTTAAAGATGCCAACGAGAAGCTTTGCCGCGACCTCGCCGGGTCCCAACAAGCACTCGACGAACAAAGGACACGGAACAGATCAGCAAGTACGTTTATTGCTGCAGTCGCTCGTGTTCCGTCGGTGACCATGTCCGTTAGATGACGAAATTGCGCAGCTTAAAAGTGCTGACGAGAAGCTTCGCCGCGACCTCGCCGAGTCTCAACGTACGGTTGACGAACAAAAGGCACGCAGCGAGTCCCTGCAGAGGAAAGCGAGTACGTTCATTGCCGCAGTCGCTCACGCTCCGTCAATGACGGTGTCTGTCAGATGGCGAACTCGTGCAGCTTAAACAAGCTGACGAGAAGCTTCGCCGCGACCTCGCTGAGTCTCACCGTGCAGCCAACGAACAAAAGGCGCGCAACGAGTCCTTGCAGAGGAAAGCAAGTACGTTCATTGCCACAGCCGCTCGTACTCCGTCGATGAGCGCGTCTGTCAGATGACGAAATCGCGCAGCTTAAACAAGCCGACGAGAGGCTTCGCCGCGACCTCGCTGAGTCTCAGCGCGCAGTCAACGAACAAAGGGCACGGAGCAAATCAGCGAGTATGTTCACTGCCGCAGCCGCTCGTGCTCCGTCGATGACCGTGCCCGTTTAGATGACGAACTCGCGCAACTTAGACAAGCCGACGAGAAGCTTCGCCGCGACCTCGCCGAGTCTCAACGTACAGTCGACGAACAAAAGGCACAGAACGAGTTCCTACGTTCATGGCAGACGAAAGCCAGTATGTTCATCGCTGCACTCACTGATGCTCCGTTGATGATCATGTCCCGTTAGACGACGAAATCGTGCAGTTCAAACAAGACAACGACAAGCTTCGTAATGACTTGGTCGTTTCATCCTCTCATATCTCAGAGAGCCAGGTAAAGTACGACAAGGACATCAAGATGCTGCAATCCCAGATTGAGGAGTGGAAGATTTCTGCTCGACATGCAGCCGAGGAGCATAACGATCTGCTCCATTCACAAGCAACTAGAGCAAGTATGTCCCATGTCGTGGTCCTTTACGCTCCCTGACCATACCTGTCAGACGAGGAAATCACGCAGCTTGAACGAACCAACTGGGAACTTCAATGCATTATTCGCCTACACGAACAGAAACATCAGTGCGAAGCCCTTTACGCTCAAGGTCGGACATTCGATGCTGCAAAGCATCTTCTCGAGATAGAAAGCGTCGCGGGCGAGTCCATAAAGAGCAATAAATTGCTCTCCGACTGGCTTGCTGGTGAGTTTTATTGTGCAGTTCAGATGAAGGATCTCATAACGTCTCTCAGAATCTATGGCAAAATACATCCAGACCCTGGAGAGAATTGGTGACGACGCGTCAAATGCTGGGAAAATGGAGGAGGCAGTTGCTGCATACGCTGCCGCACTGTTACTCGGACCTTCGACTCCAGATACTCTACTGGCAAAATGGGCGAGCGCGGCTCTAACTAATACCTCTCCGCTTGAAGTATTACATGCTGATGTCAAGGTATATTCGCCACAACCACTCGAATCCGGATATTGATCATGCGATTAGTTCAAAGCGTCGAGATTCGCCGTTTACCGTGCCGTTTGCAACAATCTCGAAGAGGTTGGTAGGCTCTTGGAGGCGGTAGAGATTCTTAGACGAATGCAGGATGACCTGCAAAGTACTGGTACCAGCGACCAGCGAACGCAGTGGGAGCGTGGTAGGTGGCTTCGGTGGCACCTTATATAAAACTGAGTTATCCCTCTTGGCCAGACTTTCGAGAGCGCTGCGCCAAGAAACTGGTGGAGCTCGGCGAGGCTGCACGAGACAGAAAGATGCATGACGAAGCAGTCCGATATTATTCGGATGCAATATCCCTCTCCCCGACAAACCTGAACGAAATCCTTCTTAAGCGCGGTAATGCGGTTCGAATCAGATTGCCTGCCATGTCGAACACCTTGCTGATCCATGTCATCAGCTCACCGATCTCGACCCGCTATCACACGAAGGATACAAAGAAAAGCATGCCGCCTTGAATAGCATGGGTTGCTATAGTGATGCCTTCGAGGCATTCAAGGCGATGTTGTCGATTTTCGAGCAATCACGCGATCCAAAAATATGTGGTAAGATTTCCCTCTCTCAGCATTTGGCTCTCTTGAAATGCTGGAAATAGAGCTTCGTCATCTGTACGTCGACGCGACTTCTGCGATTCAAGAGGAGGTCGAAAAGGAGATCCGCCACCTGCCGACGGTGCTCATTGATGCCGACACCGGTTGTCTATACGAGAAGTCGCAGCAGGCGGGCGCTTTCGAGAAACTACCAATCTATGACGAGATCCGTTCATCGATGACGACGACCCTCGACCATTCTCGCATTCAGAAGGAGGTGAAAAAGTTTTATCGATACGTGATGTTTTCGCACACGTGGCAACACCAAGTCGGGGAACCCACATTCCAGCGAGTCGAAAGCGAGTCGGTTTATAATCTACCGTTATCGGCGACCTTTGACAAACTACGGAATTTCTGCAAGCTTGTCGTTGCCCTGCAGTTCAAGTGGGCTTGGACCGACACGTGTTGTATAAATCAGCGCGACCAGGAAGTCCAGCGGGAATCGATCGTCGCCATGTTTAGGTGGTATCGTCATTCATCTCTCACGATCATCTACCTCCTTGGCATCTGGTCGGATTCGCTGGAAGCTGGTTGTATCTGGAAAAGCAGGTGGAATTCTCGTGGATGGACATACCAAGAATATGTCGCTTCCGAGGTCGTTCAATTCTACACCGAGGACTGGAAGCCGTACCTCGGCCTTGAAATGTTCAACCACAAGGAGTCAAGTGATGTCCTCTCGGAGATGGAAAGGGCAACCAATGCTACGGCACGGCAATTGACCGTCCTCAAACCAGGCTTCGACAGAGCTCGTGAGAAGCTATATCTGGCTTCCGGACGACAAACGACGCGCGAGGAAGATATGGCATACTCGCTTTTTGGAATCTTTGATATTGCACTCCCAGTCATGTACGGCGAAGGAAGCTTGGCCATCCGTCGCCTGTTGGAGCATATCTTGCCACAATCGGAAGAGGTGACCCTTCTCGCGTGGACTGGACAGTCGGACAGTCGGCACAGCTACCTACCTGCCAGCCTGACGGTCTACAACAATATCATACCGCCGCATGTTCCGGCCCCTGTCGAGGCGTCCGAGATGGACCGTGTGGTCTCGGCAATACGTTTGTCCATTCTCGACCATGCCCAATTGATCCCCATCATTGACCTGTATGAGCGTCTCGCCAACCTCCCTCCCTTGTCGCTTGTCGCCGGCCGCCTCAAACTCCCAGGAATAGTCTTCCAGCTCGGTTTGCTCGGTCATCCCTCGAAATCCGGTCCTCGATCCTCGATCCATATGTATCACGCGACGTCGCCTCTCCTCGGGAACATCGAGATCAAAACAACTGCTGACCTCTCAAGGATGAGTGGTCTACGTCTGATCCATCCGTGGATCAGTCCCCTCATCGATCAAGACTTTTTGTGCCACGAGCCGCTGTTCGACCAGGACATGTGCGCTCTTCGGTTGCTCGCCCGGC
>JBBPMC010000649.1:0-10195 GCA_038090115.1 Strobilomyces echinocephalus
TCGGTGCGGTGGCCAAGATGTTGGGGATGCTCTCGCGGACCTCGCGGACCTTTTCGCACTCGCGCTTTGCGGCACGCTCGCGGAACTGGGCGATCTCGGAGATGACGAGGCCGTGCTGCGTCTCCGGGAGGTCGGCTTCTTGGAGATCGTGGAGATGAGGAGGGATGACGTATTTCTCCTTGTCGAGGAGGCCGTTGTTGGCTGCGTCTTGGGAGATGTCGTCGACGAGGGCGGTGACCTTTGCCTTGGCTTGCAGCACCAAGGCCTCGTCCGTCTTGTACGCGTGAGAAGAGACGTCGAGGGAGAAGTGTGGGGACTCACGTCGGTCTTCATCTTTTGTGCAGAGTAGGCGTCGAGTAAGAGCTTGGTCTTTTCGTCGGCCTTGACCTGGCGAGCGCGGGTGAGAGGGAGGGTGAGAGTGGATACGGGACGCACGAGGAGTTTCTTGTTGGCACACCCGTCCTCGAGGGCTGGGAGCTCGATGCCCTGGAGGAGGTCGATACATCGGATGGCGGAGTCGGGATCGTCGAACTCGGCGAACCCGAAGCCTTGGGGCTTGTTCGCGGGAGTGATGAGGCGCTTGAAGGACTTGACTGGACCACAGGCCTGGAGAGGGGGGTCGAGGACACTGACGGCGAGCATCTGGTTGAGGAAAGCGTCGGTAATGCCGCCGGAGATGGAGCCGGTCGTCTGTTTGGTGAACGGCTGGCGGACCATCTGTTGCTGGTGTGCGAGGGCGGAGATGGACCCTGGCCATAGGACGGCAGCGGGGGGCCGAGGCCGAGGCCCAGCCGGTTCTGCATGGTGGGTGGAACGGAGCGGCAACGTTTCCCACGATGGTGCTCTCTTTCACGTCGACGGGTGAGTTTCTCGAGGGACGTGTTCGGGGTCTCACTCGGCTGCAGCGGTGGACCCGCCGGCGACGGTGTACATGGGCAGAGACAAGGTCGAGAACGAGGACCTGCTCAAGTATGCGTGGCCCCAGGACGTCTGGTTCCACGTCGACAACGGTCTGATCGGGACCGAATCCTTCTTCGCTTCCGACGACTACCTCATTCCCGTCGTCCAAGACGATCCCCTGCTCCGTAGGTCGTCTCCTCGTCCACCGTCGTCCACCTCCAATCGTTCTCCTTCCAGAACTCGACTTCGACGACAACTGGTCCGACGACGAGGATAGCTCAGCTGGCCCACCCTCCGACCGCCCTCAGACGCATCCAACTTCTCGAAAAGAAGCTCTCTCAAGCCAAGAATGACCTCTCCGACTACCGACGATTCGTCACCCAGAACCCGCACCTGTCCAGCATCGCCGAGATCGTCAACGATCCCGGTCCATCGACCAGTGGGGCCCCTCGGGACAACGACACCCACTACTTTCAAAGCTACGAGTACAACGGTACGCGCATCGTCGAACGCCAACGGCTGACGCTCATTTCGTGTGCAGACATCCACGCAGTGATGATACAGGACAAAGTCCGGACAGCCTCGTACGCCTTGTTCATCCTCACGAACCCCATGTTGTTCCGCGACGCCATCGTTCTCGACGTCGGATGCGGCACCAGCGTGCTCTCCTTGTTCGCAGCCAAATCTGGCGCCAAGCACGTCTACGCTGTCGACGCGAGCGGTATCGCCGACAAGGCCGAAAAGATCGTGCGCGAAAACGGACTCCAAGACGTCGTCACGTACGTCCTATTCCACGCATCGCGACCGCGTCAGCCTCACCACTTCCAGCGTGATACACGGCAGAGTGGAAGACATCGACCTGCCGGGGGTCGACCACGTCGACATCTTCATCTCCGAGTGGATGGGCTACGCCCTGCTCTACGAATCGATGCTCGATTCCGACCTGTGCGCTCGGGACCGGTTCCTCCGTCCCAACGGCGTCATGGTGCCCAGTCAATGCAGGATGATGTTGGCGCTCTGCGACGGCGCCGAAATCGTGAAAGACAGGGTCGAGTTCTGGAACGACGTCTACGGTACGCCCATCCAGATCCTCCCTTTCCCTCTCACACCTGAACCACCGTCAGGATTCGATCTGTCCGAAATGGCACGCAACGTCTACGGGGACGCCATCCTCGACGTCGTCGGCCCAGAGTCGGTCGTCAGCGACCCCTACCTCCTCAAAGTAAGCCCCCCCCCCCTCCCCCCCCCCCCCCCCTCACCGACACCCTCGCAGGACTTCCACCTCCAAACCATCACCCCCCGCCAACTCGAATTCGTCTCAGCCTTCACGCTCACCTCGACCTCGGCGAAACGCACCAAGATCCACGGCTTAGTCCTCTATTTCGACGTCTTCTTCACCACGACGGGCGTCGCGCTCCCCGCGCAGCACCCCGTGCGCCTCATCAAACCGGGGGACGTCGCCCTAGCCGAGGTGTGGCCCGTCGGGGGAAAACCCCCTCCTCAACGCAGACCGAGCGTGAGCGGCCCCGTGGCGCTCAAAGCTCGCTAAGACGCGCGCGTCGTCAGTTTCAGCACCGGACCAGCGAGTCAGGCGACGCATTGGACGCAGACGATATTTCTCCTTCGAGATCCAATCGTCGCCGAGGAGGGTGGGTGGGTTTCCTTCCCCCCCTGACGCTTGAGCTTGTGGGCTGACCGCACGCAGGCACGGTCGTCGATGGGACCTTTTGGTGTCGCAAGAGCAAGGGGAACGCGAGGGAGCTCGACGTCGAGATTCATTACCAGGTCAAGAAGGGGAAAGCACCCGCAGGCGAGGTGACCGTGCAGATCTACAAGGTTCGCTAGGCGACGTGTATATTGACAGCCCGTAGGATTACATGCGTAGATGAATAATATGTGCGAGAAGGAGGGTAGATGCATGAAAGACGAAAAAAAAGTACCCGACGACGCGTGAAAATCCCTCAGTCCACAAAAGGGACGCTCACAGACCCGCGCTGCGACGCGAACCTCCGCGAAGACCGCAACGGCGCGAAACTGTCCCAGCTCGACCGACCCACCTGCATCTCCGCGCTGAGAACGCTCCCTCTCGCGGCCGTCCCGATCCCCGCCATCCCCCCGGTCATCCCGAACTCTCCCAGATCGTCGTCCGTCCGTTCGTGCGCCTCGAGTAACGCCGAGGTCTGTTCGGGCGACCCGGGAGGGGACCTCGGCGGACTCACGCACCGCGAAGGCGGTGGACTCGGCTCGCCCGCTTCGGTCCTGACGATGGTGTCGCGCCACCCCGCGTACGGGTCCCACGAGTCCGAGTCGCAGAGCGCCACCTCGGCTGGCTTAGACCTCATCCCGAACTCGAGGTCGAACCGATCGTCCCTTGGGGATCCACTCACGAGCGTCTTCTGATCGAAGCTCGACGACGCCGTCCCGTACGCGTACTGCGCCCCGCTCTCCTTGACCTCGTCGGCTCGCGCCCGACGCAGGCGTTTTCGCGCGACGAGACACCGCACGGCGAACAGCGCAAGACACACCCCGAAGAACCCCACCAACCCCACCAATATCTTGACCCCGACCGAGAACCGATCCGCGTGCGTCGCCGTCGCCGACACGGACGCCGGTGAACCCCCCACGGTCTGTTTCAGCACCCTCACCTGCTCGAACTCGGCCATGGCTTGCGTGGCGTTGGTCAACCCCATCAGTCCGAGCATCGGCTGGATTTGTCCGTTTCCAGACCTGGGCCCGTCCGGCTGCGCGTACGCCAGGACTGTGTACACGTTCCGCATGAACGGCACGCCCAGCACCATGTCCCCCACGTCCGACCCCGCCAAGAGCCGAGGATCCGTCTGCACCAAACCCGTGCAATACTGCGCGCTCGATTGACCCGCGGGCTCCGCAGTCAGATCGAGCGGATGCAGCGCCAGCTCGTCTTGGCCGTCCAGGGTGATGCTCACGTTGAGCGGGGGTCGCGCACGGGACGTAATCTAGGCCGAGGGGAGGGGAGAGTCAGCGCGAACCAGGAAAAAAAGGCGAGGAAGAGAGGGGGAGACGCACAGTTTCCGTCGGCAGCTAAGAGTCATTTTCCTGTACTACACGCTCTCGCACTGTCGCGCCTAAGTAAGTTCGGGCCGTAGGCCCACTGTGGTAGACATCAGAGAATTAGGTTCGCCATCTTGGGTTCACGCACATTCTGGTCTCAAATAGCCCGGGCGAGTTCAGATGATACGCAATCAGCGTCTACCGTACTGGGCGATACCGTTCTCTAGACTTGAACACATCTGTCATCAGGAACCACCGTCCTATCTAGAACGTAGATGAATCAGACAGAGGGAGCGCGCATCGTAAATCAGGGTCGTATCGGATAGCGTCCAAGAATCTACCTCTACTGGACGTGAACCGTTCATACAGCGTCCATCAGCTCCCTCAAGGATGCCTCCTCACGAACCCGAACCACAATCAAGCTGTCCATCGAGACCCGTCTGTATTGCGAGCGCCCCGACGACGCGAGCAACAGCCCCCCAAATGGCTGCCAAAGCCGGACGAGCAACCGAAACGCCTGCGTGGGCAGATCGAACAGCGCGTCGTCCAACGAAAAGTCCTGGTCGACGAGGGGACCAATCCACGGATGGACCAGACGCAGGCCTCTCATCTCCGAGAGGTCTGTGGTCGTCCTGATCTCGATGTCCTCGAGCAGCAGGGGCGTCGTCGTATGGTAAACGTGAACGTTGGATTAGCCATTGAATGCTGAGCGACAGGAAAGGTCATTGAGCTTGAAGACAAGTCGGGGATGGACGAATGCAACGTCGAAACTATCCGGTCCATCTCGGACGTCTCGGTGGGTGCGGGGACGTGTGGCGGCACGACCTCGTTGTAGACCGTCAGGTTGGCAGGTAAGTAACTGTGCTGACTGCCTGAAAGTCCAGTCCAAGCGAGAAGAGTCACCTCAGCCGAACGTGTCAGGATATGCTCCAACAGGCGACCGATCACCAGGTTTCCCTCACCATACACGACCGGGAGCGCAACACCGAAGATTCCGAAGAGGGAGTATGCCGTGTCCTCCTCGCGTGTCGTTTGGCATCCAGAAGCCAGGTAAAGCTTCTCACGAGCTCTGTCTAAGCCTGGTCTGAGGACGAACAGTTGTTACACGGTGACATTTGTCGCTCGCTCCATCTCCGAGAGGACTGCTGGTGACTCCTTGTGGTTGAAGGTTTCAAGTTCGAGGTATGGCTTCCAGTCTTCGGTATAGAATTGGATCACCTCTGAAGCGACATATTCTTGGTATGTCCATCCCCGAGTATTCCATATGCTCTTCCAGAGACAGCCAGCCTCCTGCCACTCCGATAAGACACCGAGGAGGTGGACCACAGTCAGCGACGAACGACGATACCACCGGAACATGGCAACAATCGACTCTTGCTGGACAGTCTTGTCGAGCTGATTGACACAACACGCGTCACTCCAAGCCCAGGACGGTAGGCGGAAGACCGACTGGTTTTCAACTTCTTGGAATGTCGGCTCGTCTGGTTGCCACTTGTGCGAAAACATGACGTAGCGATAGAAGTTGATGACCTCTTTCTGAATACGAGGACAGTTGAGAGCCGTAACCATCGACGAACGCAGCTCATCTCAGGAGTTCCTTGAAAACAGCAGCCTGCTGTAACTTGTTGTACAGACGACCGGTGTCGGTGTCGATGAGCACAGTCGGCAAGTGGCGGATGGCCTCCTCGACTTCACTTTGAATCATGGAGGTCGTGTCAACATACTGATGACGAAGCACTATTTACCACGTTTCAGGCGGGCGGAAGGTGGAAGAAGCTAAGTATTTACCATGTATTTTCGGATCGCGCGACCGCTCCAATACCGACAGCATCACCTTGAATGCTACGAATGCCTCGCTGTAATGACCCATACCATGTAACGTAGCATGCCTTTCTTGGTACCCTTCGTGTGATGACGGGTGGAGCTTAATGAGCTGACGCCATGAATCAGCGACGCACGTTTGACATGGTAGATAGGTCCAAACCTCGTTCGCGTGCTTGAGAAGAATTTCGTTGAGGTTCGTAGGCTCGAGTGATATCGCGTCCGAATAATATCGGATCGCGTCGTCGTGCCTCTTGCCATCCCTTGCAATGTCACCGCGGTTCACCAGCGTTTCGGCACGGCGTTCTCGAAAGCCTGAGCAAGAGGGGTCACTCGGTTTACTGACGACACCACCAAATCGACCTACGATGCTCCCACTGCGTGCGTTCGTCGCTGGTTCCAATTTCTCGTAGATCCCTCTGCATCTGTCGGAATGCTTCAATTGCGTCTGAGAGGCAACCGGCTTCTTCGAGAGTGTTGCAAACAGTGCGATACACAGTAAATTGCGACACCTTGAACTAAACTGTCAGTGTCCGTATTCAACTAGTTGCAGCGACTATACCTTGACACCGGTATGCAGCGCTTCATGCACCGGGATGTTAGTCAGGACCGCGCGCGCCCATTTTACAAGTACACGTGGAGGGGAAAATCTAAGCGACAGCGCAGCAGCGTAAGCTGCAACCAATTCCTCCAAATTTTTAGTGTTCAACATGTCGTCGTCAAGTTTTTCCAGGGTTTTGATACATCCGTTTGTAGATTCTGACATACGGCATTAGATTCTAGATGGAAGAACGAGACGGGACTCACCTGTAAGCCAATCGGATAGAAATTTGTTGCTCGTTAGGTACATACCCAGGGTGTCATCAATCTCGAGAAGAAGCTTTGCAGCATCGAATGTCCGCCCTTCAGCATGCAGAGCTTCGTAACAATGCTTTTGCTCGTGTACGTGGATGTGGCATTGAAGTTCCTGATTAGCTCGTTGGAGCTGCGCGATCTTATCGTCTAACGAAAACGGTCGTCAACGGAGCGCGAGCGAGCGCGGCGATGAACGTACTGGCTTCCATTTGCGATGTATGAAGCGACTCGCTGTGAGCCTTCTGCTCGTTGGCTGCGCGTTCAGACTCCGTGAGGTTACGATGGAGGTTATCAACCGTTTCTTGAAGCTGCGCCTTTTGGTCACCTAACGGATATGATTACCAACGAAGAGCGAGCGCCAGCGGCAAGGAACGTACGTAGCAATCTGCGTTGCTTCTCTGCGCCACACTGAGCGTTGACGAGTTCGAGCTGGAGTCGCTTTATAATTTTTTCGAGGCGTGCACTGTTGTCGCCTAGCAGACGTGAATGCTTTGATGTCCGAACGAGAGCGACTCGAACGTACCTGTCAGATGCTGTACATGTACGAACCCGTTTTCACCCTCCTCGTGCGTCTTTTCTTGGGTCTTGGAAAGCTGGGTGCCAAGATTTGCCACGCCACGTGTCTAAGGGAAAGCAGTCCGACGAAAACCACCGGACGAATCAGGTTTTACTCACGTCGACCAAGTAGCACGAGGGAAGTATATCCGCTAAGTTGCGGAGGGTAATGGCCTTCTTTCCGCTGGTTGCGAGGTAGCAGTGGTCCGATATAGCGAGGGAATTGACGTGTTGGTTGAGCTGGACCACGGACCCGATTCGCTGATACGTAGTAGTGTCCCCGAAAGAGAGTGATGAAGCGGCTGAGACAACAATGAACTTGGCGTTGCTGGCAAGAGCGATGCACCGAACACCGTCGCTTCTGTGGATGACCAACTTCGCGCCGGTGGATACGTCGAGAGAGAGTATGCCGTTGTAAGACAAGGCAAAGAGTCGCGTTCCATCGCTGGACCAGGCGATGGAACTGTTCTGATGAGAGCTGACTTGGATTGCGACGTCGAAGAGGAGGTTTCCGTCATCAACGTCGTAGACACGAACAGAGTCGCGTTCCCGAGTGGCGGTGGCGACGAGACGACCGTCGGGCGAGAATTTCACGGCAGCGATGAGGTGCTCGTGTTTCCAAGGACCCAGGAGAGGTTTCCCCATCGAGAGCGACCAGGTGCACGCATTCCAGTCGTCCGACCCAGTCGCGATTTTGGTTGCGTCCGTCGAGACGTCCATGGCAGTATTACACCGGCCCGGATCTCCCTCGCTCTATTCCGCGCCTCCACGTGCCACAATTGCACCTCGCCACTCCATGTCCCTGTCACTATCCAGCGTCCGTCTCGCGACACCGCGATGGAGGAAACCTCACTGCCCGCGTCGATCGGCTTGCCCACTTCGCTCCCATCGTCCGCGCGCCACCGCCGAATATTCCTACCCTGGTCCCCACTCACGATGTGCCCCCTGTCAGCGAGGAACGCGACACATTCGACTTTGTCTTGACAACTGATCTCGACTTGTCCTTTTCTACTTCTGTGGACGATACTTGGATTCACTTCGTTGACCAGTCCTCGAGGACGGTCTGTTTTCTGTCCAAGTCGGCTCTTGTTTCGTCAGTGTCATCGTTTCCATCGTCTCGTCCGACGCTCACCATGCTTCGACTGCAGACGTATACGTGCGTTGTATGACATGCTTGGTCGATGTGTCAAAGGATCGATGCTGGGGGTCTATTCCGCGTATGCCTTTTATTCAAGTCGCCCATGCACGTGTCTTATCGATTCCTATACCGCAGGACCGCCTCGTGTGTGGGTGTTGCACCCATCGACTTAGCCTCGTTTGGCGCATGGATTCGGTGCGGCTGCTAACCAAGTGTCGACGCGAAAATCGTGCTCAGGGCTGGCAGCAGGCACCCGATGATCGGCGTTCGGTCGTGTCCATCGCCTCGGTGACTTTCAGCCAAGTCAAGTACGCTCACCGACTTCGACGAGCAGCGACCGAATCCTACTATTGCCCGTGACGTTTCGCCACTCCATATCTTGGTTTTCCGGGATGTAAAAGCGTACGCCCATCATAACGTCTCGCAGATCACCCTCGTCTCCATTAAATCCAGCGCCCTCGCTCGCAGCGTCTTTGTCATAACTGATCTGATGCCTCGCCCCTGCCACGAGGTTCATGCCCACGTCCGTCGCACAAGTACCTCAACATTAAGATGAAGATCGCTTCCGTTGTTCGTCAGGAGACTGACGACACGGATCCGCCACGCACGAGCACATAGGTCGAGGACGGTCGGATGCAAAAAGACGACGATCAGTACGGCCGGAGCGGGGTGATAGCCCACCTCTTCATCTGCATCCAACAGTCTTCATGAGCGTCCTTGGATCGCCGCAGTGAAGGCGGCATTCTTGTTGAACATTCTTCCATGTTGGTCTTCTCGTTTCCTTAGCATTGTTGTAGTATCTACGCATGCGCGCCCTCTATGTTATCTACACTAGTGTCATTTCACGTTTGGAACCGTCTTGCTGAGCGAGCGACGTGCATCGTGGCTGATGCGTGATCGCATGGTAAATACTAAACCCACTGCCGTGCTGCACGTCAAGCTTTCTAGTGCCACGACACTCATGCAGTGGTTAGCGTCATCAAAAGGATACACGTAGCAACGCCCCAAAAGCTCAGTCAATCACCCATCTCAAGATTCACAACTCTCCAGACCCAACGACTTATCCAACAGTTGCTTGATCGTCCGGCGAAAGATTTCCCGGCTCAGAACCTGGCTGCCACTCCTATAAAACGACCGGCACGAGTCGTGAAGCTCCTTCCGTTTGTTCGAGCGTTCATAGTCCTCCAACGCCTCTTTCAGCACTTCCCAGTTCGTCATGCCAGCAAGATCAGGTTTCAGCGTCAAGTCGAACAGGGATTTCAACACCAAGACGAGGTCGATGGTATACGCCATGAGAAGACATTCGACGTCAGGTCTTTTCGACGAGAGTATGTCAGGGATGCACCACGACGTAGAACTGGTGGCACCTACATCTGTTGCAGGACGGCATCCGAAAACCATTTCACGAAGAAATAGTGGAGGCCGAAGATGGCAGCCGGCGGCGCAGTGGGATTGGTATCGGTGGTAGCTGTGATCAAGTTCACAAAATGCCTGATTTTATCCAAGGGAGGTGAGCTGCGGGCACGTAAATGACGTAGCACTGCGAGGTAGGTGGCAGTACGCACGGGGTAGCGGGCGAGCGCGAGTGAACGTCCTCGACGAGATACAACATCAGCTGTTTGAATTCAATTCCACCTAGAATCTGCTCGCACTACTCGGCAGTCCTCATCGCATACGAGTTTTCCATACCTCATTATCGTCCCTGAAATTCCAGCAAGTGACGATATCCTGATGGACCCGGGTGAGGCACTTCCACATTAACATGTCCCGGGCACCGAAAACGCTTTCGGCGAGTGCATGGTAGTAAACTGCTCGATGTTAGGAGTGAAATCACAAGACAGCTATTCGTTATACATACAGTTCACCCCTTTGCTATAGGGAAAAAATATATCAGGA
>JBBPMC010000650.1:0-18622 GCA_038090115.1 Strobilomyces echinocephalus
CGTCCCCGAGTAGTGGCGTTGTTGCATGGTACACATGAACGTTGGTTTCAGTGTCGGACTGAGAGGGAGGCGGCAGACCGTCGAGCTTGAAGATTATTCCAGGGAGTCTCAAGCGACCAGCGAGGAGCGACAACGGGGGAAGATCGTAGAGATGTTCGTATAAGTCGATGACGACGGAGAGGTCGGAGACCGATGAACGCAATACCGACACCGTTCGACCTATCTCGGATGTCTCGATCGGTACGGGGATATGTGGTGGCACGATCTCGTTGTAGACGGTCAGGCTGGCGGGGAGGTAACTATGGAGACTGCCCGGATGCCCGGTCCATGCGAGAAGGGTCACCTCGTCTGATCGGGTCAAGATATGCTCGAGCAGCCGACCAATCGCCAAGTTCCCCTCGCCGTACACGACCGGCAGTGCGACACCGAAAATTCCGAAAAGGGAGTAGGCCATATCTTCCTCGCGCGTCGTCCGTCGTCGGGACGCCAGATACAGCTTCTCCCGAGCTCTGTCCAGACCCGGTTGCAGGATCACCAATTGTTGCGTGGTAACCTTTGTTGCCTGTTCCATCTCTGCCCGCACAGCATCTGATTCCTTGTGGTTGAAGACTTTGAGTCCGAGGTACGGCTTCCAGTCCTCAGTATAGAATTGGACCACTCTCGAAGCAACATATTCTTGGTAGGTCCATCCTCGAGTGTTCCAGATGCTCTTCCGCAGACGGTCGGCTTCCTCCGATTCCGACAAGACACCGAGGAGGTGGACGATGGTAAGACACGAACGTCGATACCACCGGAACATCGCAACGATTGACTCCTGCTGGATTCCCTTGTCGAGCTGGTTGACACAACATGTGTCGCTCCAAGCCCACCTGTACTGAAGGGCAACCACAAGCTTGCAGAAGTTGCGCAGTTTGTCGAACGTCAGAGATGTCGGTAGATTGTACACAGAGTCGTTCTCAACTTGCTGAAATGTAGGCTCATCCGGTTGCCACTTGTGCGAGAACATCACGTAGCGATAGAACTCCGTCACCTCTCGCTGAATGCGAGAATGGTCGAGGACCGTCGTCATCGAAGAACGGAGCTCATCATAGACGGGAAGCTCCTCGAAAGCAGCTGCCTGCTGCTTCTTGTCATATAGACGACCGGTGCCAGTGTCGATCAGCACGGTCGGTAGGTGGTGGATGGTCTCCTCGACCACATTCCGAATTGCAGAAGTCGCGTCGACGTACTGGTGACAAAGTCCTATTCGGGTCGTTTCAGGAAAACTGAATCCAGAGCAGAAGAAAAACTCACCGCGTATTTTTTTGTCGCATGATCGCTCGAATATCGAGAGCATTGCCTCGAACGCCTCGAACGCTTCTCTGTAGCGGCCCATCCCATGTAATGCCATATGTTTTTCTTCGTACCCCTTGTGCGATGACGGGTCGAGCTCGATGATCTGATAATATCATATCAGCAAAGCATGTCTGATACGCAAGGGAATGTGATCCGAACCTCGCTGCTGCGCTTCAGAATGACCTCGTGAAGGTTTGTCGGGTCGAGTGATAACGCGTCCGAATAATATTGTATCGCCTCTTCGTGCTTCTTGCCGTCTCTTGCAGCGTCAGCGAGGTTCACCAGTTTTGCGATGCAGTGTTCTCGAAAGTCTGACCAAAATGGATTACTTGGTATACTTGCCATGCCACTGGAGCCACTGGAGCCACATACCATGCTCCCATTGTGTTCGCTCGTCGCATCCGTCGGTGTCTTGTGAATTATTCGGCATCTGTCGGGAATTTTCTATTGCCTCCGAGATCCGACCAGCTTCTTCGAGAGCGTTGCAAATGGCACGGTAAACAAAAAATCTTGACACCCTGAACTGAATTGATGGTTAATATCTTTGTCCATTCAGTCGTGACGAGTGTACCTCGACACTGGCTTGCAGCACTTCCCGTGCTTCATGATTGGTCAAACCGGCGCTAGCCCATTTTGCAAGCACAGCAGATGAATTCGAAGTTCCGAGTGACAGCGCAGCCGTGTAAGTTGTGAATGCATCATTCCATTTTCCGGCGTTCGATGCATCGTCGCCGTTCGTCTCCAGAGACTTGCTGCATCTGCGCGAGGATTCTGATGGACAACATCAGATTTTCGTCCGCACCGCATGACGAGACATACCAGTGAGCCAGTCGGAGACGAATTCGTTGCCCACTATGTGCTCGCTTAAACTGCTTTCTATCTCTAGAAGCTTCTTTGCAGCATCGACCAATCGACCTTGACCGTACAGGGCCTCGAATTGATACTTCTGTTCATGTTCCCGGTTGGCCCGTTTCAGCTGCGTGATTTCGTCGTCTAACGAAACAATCGTCGAGTAAGCGTGAGGGACTGTGGCAAGGAACGTACGCAGCAACTCACGTTGCTTCTCGGCTGCAAGTCGAGCCGAGCTCTTCCACTGCTCGAATTCCTCCGTCACCTTCTCGTACTGGGAGGACGCGGTGACCAACTCGCTGCAAAGCTTCTCGTTGGCCTGTTTAAGTTGATCGATTTCGTCATCTAAGGCAAGCGGTCATTACGGTCCATGGAGTATGAGAAACTTCGGCAATGAGCGCACTTGCTTCGATCTGCCGTGAACGTAGCGACTCGGTCTGTGCCTTGTGTTCGTCGACTGCATGTTGAGATTCGCCAAGGTCGCGGTTAAGTTTCTCGTTGGCTTGTTTAAGTTGTGCGATGTCACTGTCTAACGGACACGGTCATCGTCGTAGCACGAGCGATCGTAAGCGATCAACGTACTAGCTTTCGTCTGCGATAAACGCAGTGACTCGCTTTGTGCATTTTGCTCGTCGAATGCACGTTGAGACTGGGCAAGGTCGCGTCGGAGCGTCTCGGTGATTGTTTTGAGCTGCGCGTTTTCGCCTTCTATCAGACAAAGTCATCGACCGAGTACAAACGAGGACGGTAATGGAACGAACGTAGCGACTTGTTCTGCTCCTCAGCTGTATCTCGAGCATTGCGGAGTTCCAAAAATATGTCAGGGCGTATGTTTGCCACGCGCCATGTCTAAGAGATTGAGTCAGCGACCACGGGCGAACTAGAGTTTACTCACGTATGAGGGGGGAAGTATATCTCCAAGGTTGCGGATGGAAACCACCGGGGTCCATGTGCTGGCCACGAGGTCATGGTCGTCCGATATAGACAGAGAGCGGATGCTGTCGTTGAGTTGTATGACAGATCCGATTTGTTGTTGTGTGGTAGTGTCCCACAACGAGACTGACGAACCAGCCGAAGTAGCAAGGAATGTGCCATTGCTTGCGACAGCGATACACCCGGCGTTGGTGGTAGCATGGGTGGTCCATTTTGAGAGGAACTCCCCGGTCAATGAGTCAAGACAGTGGATGTTGCCGTCGTCAGACAATGCGAAGAGTCGCTTTCCATCGCTCCACCAGGAGAGGGAATTGTTATAAGACGAGCCGACTCGGATTTTGACGTCGAAAAGGCGACGGCCATCGTCGTCGTAGACTCGAACGGAGTCATGCGTGTACGTGGCGGTGGCAATGAGACGACCGTCGGGGGAAAACTTTGCAGCAACTACGTCGTTTTCGTGCTCCCATGGTCCGAGGAGTCGGTCACCGGTCAACAGCGACCACACGCAGACGGTCTTGTCGTCAGATCCCGTCACGACCTTCCTCCCATCCGCCGAGACGTCAACCGCATACACCGAGTCGCGGTGCCGTTGGATCGCTCGCACTTTGTCGTGCGTTTCCGCGTTCCAGATCTGCACCTCGCCACGGTACGTCCCGCTTACTATCCATCTTCCATCTCGTGACACTGCGATGGAGAGGACAACATCCCCAGCGTCCATTGACGGACCCACCTTACTGCCATCCTGCACTCGCCAATGCCAAACCTTCCGAGTCTCATATTCCCTGCCCACGATGTGCTCCCCGTCGGCAGATAATGCGACGCACACTATGTTGCCTGAACATTTGATGTCGACTGGCCATTTTCTCCTTCGCTGAACGACACTGGAAGAAGAACTTTGGCCGCTCGAGTCTTCAGTGCCCGTCAGCGTCGTCATCTCGATTGTCCCATCAATCGCTCACCATCTTTTCGTTGCAGACGACGTAGGCTGGAAGACATGTCCAGTGGAGGCGTCGGGTCAGTGCAGGGATGAACGTGCGGGCGTCCGTTCCACGCAAGGCTTCAAGTCGCCCATCATGCACGTGTCATCCATCGATATAGGGCCGCCTGTGCCTCGGCGCTTGTGCTTCCTGGCCAATTCATCTTTTAACCATGGCCGTCTTTTTTGACGAACAGCGACCGAACACGTTCTAGATATTCCTGTCCACAACGCTCGAACCACGCTGCAGGACGAGAAACCTGTTATTCATCGATCGTTCCTGGCGGTACACCGACGGCGTAGCAGCTGAGAGACAGGTACAAGCCTACGCCGGATCGCCATCACGACATCTCCCCAATCACGCTCGTGTCCATCAAATCCAACACCCTCCTCGCCAACCCAGCCGCGTCCTTGTCGTCCTCGGAGTTGATCTGATGCTTCGCCCCAACCCCCGTCCCAGCTATGCCCGCCCCACCCGGACTCACGCTCACACCAGACCCGCCCGTCCAATCGGACAAGTGCCTCAACGTCGACACGAACCCCGCCTCGATCAACTCTTGTCGTCGCCGCGGGTTGCTCGTCAGCAGGTTGAGCACGCACTGCACGAGCGGGGAGCGCACCCCGGACTTGCCGTCTGCCATGCATTAGTGGACTAGGTCGGGGATCGGGGGGTGGGCAAAGACGACGTCTTGTTGCGCGTGCGTGCCGTTGGAGAGGTTGCCTAGAAAGTAGGCCGTCTGAAGCGAGCTATATGAGTGACGAGCGGGGCGCGTTCTCGGGGGACATACCTCGCGCGTGACGGGTTCACTGGAAGAGTTGAGGCCCGCAGTGATGCAAGCAGCGACGACATCCTCCCCCATCGAGTCGAAAATCAGGTCGATACCTTCTTCATCCTCGGCGAGGTTTCGCAGAATACAAAACGATTGTTCTTGGATCTGAGGATTCACATCGTTGACGGGTCTGCAATCAAGTACCTGTCTGGGTGAGGGTAGTGCACAGAGGGGCAATAGACGTACTCGGCGAGATGAGGCCACCTAAGACGGGTCATCACCATCTGTTGGGTAGAAAGACTGCTTTTGCATAACAAATTTTTGAGTGTCCATAGGACACCCATCCGAATCTCTGGGTTCTCATTTTTGAAGAGTCACATCAGCCGTGTAAGTAAGCCATCCGCCAGCACCACCGGCCTCAGAGGCGAGAAATCATTGACTAGATTGCAAACGCAGCCAGCGCCGCAAAGATGACTCTCGGATCTTCGTCCTCCTTTTTAAACACCTGGTATAGCGCCAGCCCCGCTCCGGTGTCAGTGAGGTTCGTGCGTATTATCGCGGCGTCGCGGCTGAGTGCTCGGATGCATTGACAGGCCGCGACACGCACGCCGACACTTTTGTGAGCGAGGCATGCTCGGAAGAGCGGTATCAGTTGAATGTTGTCCGCGAGCTCCCGTTTGATGACTCTGTCAAACAGGACAATGGCGGCTATCGCCATGAGTGCCGCCTGGGCGACAAATCGAGGGGGAATAGATGAGCCAACGAGTCGAGCAGACGGAATGAGAGACGACAGCAAAGGTAGATCCTGTATGTACTGTCCACCGAGAGGCCCGAAAGACAATAAACGAGGCGTCAAAAAGAAGGAAGGAAGGGGGGAAAGAAGGCAAAAAATGGAAAAAAGGACGCGCATACCTCTCGGAGGACGACCTTGCTGTCGGACTCGTCAACATCCCAGTCTGAAGGCTTGTCAAGGGGGGTGATCGACTTGACGAGGGCCGCCAGACTAGCGAGCACCCCGCGGTCATACACCTCAATACAAATGTCCCTTTCGTCTCTGACTAGCAACGCTGCGAGAACGCTCTCAACGATCGGTCGTCGGCATCTGAACGAAGAAACGACGCACTCAGCGTGTGACATGCTTTCGTCTGGTTTTGCGCAGAGTCGGAGGTCGAGATCAGGACGCGATTTAAAACTTGAATGACAGTGAGTGCCGCGGTAGCGTCCACCATACCTGGGTGGTTGTTCGCTTGGGCATGGATGATGTTTGTAACGCTGAGAATAACCCGTTGAGTCAATAACAAGGGGATCGAGATTGGTGACTGACCATAACGATGCGGCGAGTTGGACGTCGGTGACGCGACTCTTCGTCAAGGACAAGGCAGAAGCGAGGGGGAGGTGGCTGCGTCGAGTATTACTGAAGAGTGCATATACGCGGCTGATACACTTACTGCCATCCTTGGGAAACATCACCAATGCAGCGGCAACGGGTTGGTTGTCGAGGGCAAGTGCGGCATCAAAGCAGCCGAACTAAACGGAGCGTCGGCTTATATGCGGGACGAGGGGAGAAAGGCGACGGTCCTCGAAAAGATACGAGCGCGATCTTCGCCTCGGATTTGAATTGAGCGGAATAAATGCGGATCGGAGAGTTGGACCGGTGACTTCGATGACCGCGCTGGCAAGGACACGGAGGGCGCGTGCGAGGGAGGACTTGAGGGAAGTGATCGTGGGCTGGACAGGGCACGATGGGAGGCTGGAGCAAGCTTGCAAGAGCAGACCCGGAACCTTGCAAGATGGGTAAAAGACGCGAGGTGGGGACAGACGGAGGAGTTGAGGTGGGAAAACACCTAACATGACACCAGCGCGTCACCACCACCGATAACCATCGGACCAAAAAAGAAATGAGAGACGACAGTGAGCGCAGGCAGCGAACGAGTAAAGGAAGGCCGTGGGTAAGTCTTACGAAAGGGTGCTCACCGATGGGTCCCGAAGAGAGCCTCCGCGTCGCCGTCGAGGCCATCACGAGGTGTGTAATTTAGTGCGTTCTAACTCGTTCGCGCTGACACGCTTTGCAGGGATCACGTTGGAAGGTTGGGACGACACGGCGTTCGTTCAGAACTAGCTGTCAGTGCTCCGGCCCTCGTTGCTTGGGTCCCGCCGCGTCGATGCCATACTAGCTGCTCTGGCGACGGTCGTTGTTGGCGTCGCTGAAGCGGGGCATGGCCGTCGTTGGATACCTGACCCACGACCGGTACGAAACCTCGTATGTCTTCTCTGTCCTTATGCTGAGGCCGACCCCTTCTGCCAAGCCAACACGTCCCCTGCCCGATGATTACATTGTCGTCGCAACCCGTTCAGCCCGCCATGTCGCCGAGCAAACCGGAACACGGTAATCAGGGTTCAGAAGCCACTGTATCATCTCTCTTGGAAGCGGTGTTTGTCGTGCCAGATCGTGACGCCCGTTTCGTTCGTTCTTTCTACTAGGATTGAATTATGAACGACTGTCTAGAACATACGACACCCGTCCATTTTCACAAGTTCCATGTCCGCTGCACAATACATACATCCGAGTGAAATGAAATGGAATGACCACACAGCTTAGTGATCGCTCGAATTAGGAGCGCGCTCGACGTCGAAGCAATGCCACACATAGAGGCGCAAAGCCGAATAATTCATGGGTATAAAACGTCTGTTAGCTAGAGTACGCATCGTAGGATAAGTGTACCAGGTACAATAGATGTTTAATTCTTGGACGAACCAGCACAGCGTCCAGCAGCTCGCTCAACAACACCTCCTCCCGAACCCGAACCACGATCAATGCGTCGTCTGTACTGCGAGCGCCCAGACGACGCGAGCAACAGCCCCCAAAACGGCTGCCGAAGCCGAACCAGCAGTCGAAGCGCCCGCGTGGGAAGATCGAACAGCGCGGTGTCGAATGAAAAGTCTAGGTCGACGAAAGGACTGATCCACGGATGGATCAGACGCAGTCTTCTCATGTCTGAAAGGTCGGACGTCGTTTTGATCTTGACGTCCACAAGCAGGGGGGCCATCGTGTGATACACATGCACGTTGGATTCCGCATTGGAGCGGATAAGCTCAGTGCTCACCACGCTGAAAAGACAACGACGAGGGAGAGGTCGGGATGGAAGAACGTAATGCCGAGACTATTCGATCCATGGGAGTAGGGATATGCGGTAGCACAATCTCGCTGAAAACGGTCAGGCTAGCAGGAAGGTAGTTGTGAAGACTGCCCGGATGTCCGGTCCATGCAGGAAGGGTCACCTCGGCCGATCGCGTCAAGATATGCTCTAACAGCCGACCGATCGCCAGGTTTCCCTCGTCGTACACGACCGGCAGTACAACCCCAAAGATTCTAATCGGATAGAGGGCAATTTGCAGATGATTGAGCTCCACGAGAGGTCCGACTTGCTGTCGTGTAGCAGTGTCCCATAACGAGACTGACCGACCGGCAACGGCAGCGACTAACGCGCCGTCGCTTGTTAGAGCTATGCATCTGAGGTCCGTGATGCTGTGAATGATCTGTTTCGTGAGCGTCGTCCCTGTGAAGGCATCGAGGGAGTGGATGTAGCTGTTGAAAGCCAAAACGAAGAGTTGCTTTCCGTCGTTTGACGAGGCGAGGCAACCGTTGTGATACCAGGCAAGTCGGACCGGGACGGTGAAGAGGCGACGGCCCTTTTCGCCGTAGACCCGGACAGAATACTGGTTCGAGACGGTGGCAAGGAGACTGTCGGGAGAAAACTTTGCGGCGGCGACGTTGTCCGAGGCGTGTTCCCACGGTCCGAGGAGGTCGCATGCGACCACCGCCCGGCGACGCGCTCACGATCTGGTCACGTCCGCGGAGATGTCCACCGCACACCAGTCTGCTGTGTCCGCGGATCTCCTGCGTTTTCTTGCGCGTCTCTGCGTCCAACAGCTGCACCAGGCCACTCCATCGTCGCGTTGACAATCCATCTGCCGTCCCGTGACACAGCGACGGAGCGGACGTCGTCCCCCGCGTCCATCGGCGCACCAACCTCGCTGCCGTCGTCCACCCGCCAAGACCGGATCTTCCAGCCCTTGTTCCCGCTCACGACGTGCGCCCCCGTCGACGAGGAATGCAACACAGTGGACGTCGTCTGGACTGCAGGAGACGACTGAAGGTCGAGAATAGGCATGATAAGCTGAGTTCGTGGTCGGATGCACGAACGTACAAAGTTCAAAGGTGCTCGTTGGGCCGCGGCGCTTTACAACGAGTTACACGGAATTGTGAACAGTGTGATCTGCTCTCTGCCACCGCCCATCTTACAGCGTCCCGTCTCCCTTTCGCAGGATCGACGCGAAACCATATCGCCATGTTATGCGTCGAGTGAACTCGATCGGCCCCCTACGACCGGACTTGCCCCTCACGACGCGATGCAACGCTCGTCCATGCGATGGAGGTCATAGTCTGGATCTACGCCGATTCGTTGAACGCTGAGGAACTGGTAGCCAGACCAAGCGTGCAAGGCAAACAATAGCGCTCACTTTTGCTGCGCTCTATTGCATGAAACGCGGATGGTATGATTTGACGCGGAACGCTATGGTTTTGGGACGTGCCGTCGCGATCGGGTTGGCCTGCAGGGAATGCCGAGACACCGCGGGTAGGTCATGCAAGGAGTTCTTGACGGAGGCGGCCCAATGTTCAAGTCAGAAAACAATGAACCGTATGGATTGACTACTGGGTTGTCGAATTGACCATGAAAGAGTGCGCGCATACAAATCTAAATCTTGTTGTCCAGGGCAACCATAGGTATATACAGATCATGGGTCGTTCGCCGTCTCCACGACCCGGGTATATGGGGGAAAGAATGCCTCTTGCACTCCGAGATAGATGACTTTGAGGGCTGGAAAGTAGGGAAGAACGATCTGCGCGTGTCAGCTGCACCGCACCCGAACGTCCAACCGTGCCGGCGTACCTCGAACGCGACGCGCACCTCCACGCCCGCCCGCCGTCGGTTGAGAACCGCCAAGTAAAACCGAATGTCCCATCGGCGGAACCCCTCGTGGAGGACGAGGTCCGCGAGGTCCGAGCGAGGGATGAAGTGGTGTGACGAGAAGATTGGTGGGAGGAGTGGATGACCGCAATGTGTAGAGAGTTGAACGCCGCTCGGCGAGACAAGGAGGGATTCTGTTCGAGGAGCGTCAGGCGAGAAGGAGCGACCGCGACGGGTGACGCACCGTAGAGGACTTGGGTGAACCGCATCCAAACGAGATACGCCGTAAGCACGGCGTCTAGGACGAGGAGGGGGCGATGGACATGGAGGGAACGCTACGTCAGGTAAGAAATAGATCGCGTTGATCTCCCGGGACGCACTTCTAACTGCGACACGAACGCGAGCGCGACAAGGTCGACCCACGAGCAAGTGCACGTTCCACGGACGACCCAGCTGGACCCATCACGCGCTAATCGCCAGTTGTCGACGCGATACTCGGCGTAGCCTGGCCAGCGCGCGACGCTGAATTCGGGGTGTGTGTCGGGAAGGGGGCGGGTCTGGTGCATGCATCAGGGATGCCGCTTACTCAGCGGGGCACACGGGTGCCAGTGGTATTCTGGCCATTGCGCTGATGGCGATCGTCGCGTTGTCGAACATGTTTATCATCATCCCCATCGTCGGCATGATGGTCCACGGTCTGAAGTCGCATTCAGCGTCACCCCACGATGGCACTGGTCGTGCTGGGCAAGATCATGGAGCTCTTCAAAGATCACAGCATCAGAAACATCATCTTGACCATCAACAAGGGCGTTCGCCCCGCTCTGTCGTCGCGTCGATTCTCTGGGCAGGTGTTACGTTGTTTCATTTTATTCCATTCAACGCGCAGAGGGCCAGTGATTGCGCGAGTCCGTAATCCAATTTCGAGTAATACCGCATATTGAGGCGGTCAGCATACATATAGCGACAAGGTATATAAGTAAGTGTCGTATGGAAGGTACGTCGTCATATGTTCGTCCAAGAGTTATACCTCTACTGTACCTGGACCGTATGCACAGCGTCCAGCAGCTCGTTCAAAGGTGCCTCCTCCCGAATCCGAACCATGATCAAACTATCCGTCGCGACCCGCCTGTACTGTTCGCGTGCCGACAGGGAGAGCAACAACCCACCAAACGGCTGCCGAAGCCGGACGAGCAGCCGAAGTGCCCGCGTGGGGAGATCGAACATTGCCTTCCCACGTGAATAGTCCTGGTCGATGAGGGAACCGATCCAGGGATGGATCAGACATAACTCGTTCATTTCTGCAGGGCCGGTCGTTGTTTTGATCTCGATGTCCCCGGCGAGCAGGGGTGTCGTTGTATGATACACAGAGATATTGGGTTCCACATTGGAGTCGGAGTGGACAAGTTCACCGAGCTCGAAGAGAATTCCAGGAAGGTTTAGCTGGCCACCGACGAGCGACAAGCGTAGACCGCAGAGTCGCCGGTACAGTTCGACAATGGGGGATAGGTCGGGGAAGGATGAATGCAGTGATGAGACTATGTGATCTATCTCGGGTGTCTTGACGGGGGCTGGAACATGTGGCGGTGCAATTGTATTGTAGATGGTCAGGCTCGCAGGCAGATAGCTATGGTGACTTCCTGAGTGTCCGGTCCACGCGAGAAGGGTCACCTCGGCCGATCAGGTCAATATATGCTCCAACAGCCGACCAATCGCCAGGTTTCCCTCGCCATATACGACCGGAAGTGCAACCCCAAAGATTCCAAACAGGGCATACGCCATATCTTCCTTGCGCGTCGTTTGTCGTCCAGACGCCAGGTATAGTTTCTCCCGGGCTCAGTCCAGGCCTGGCTTGAGGGTGATCAATTGCCGTGTTGTGACATTCGTCGCCTGTTCCATCTCCGAGAGGACTGCCGGTGATGTCTTGTGGTTAAAATTTTCAAGGCCGAGGTATGGCTTCCAGTCCTCAGTGTAGAACTGGACAACCTCGGAAGCAACATATTCCTGGTATGTCCACCCTCGAGTATTCCAGATGCTCTTCCACAGACAGCCAGGCTCCTGCCACTCCGACAAGACCCCGAGGAGATGGACGACGGTGAGAGACGAACGACGATACCATCGGAACATGGCGACAATCGACTCCTGCTGGACTCCTTTGTCAAGCTGGTTGACACAGCATGTGTCGCTCCAAGCCCATTTGTACTTGAGGGCAACCACGAGTTTGCAGAAATTGCGCAGTTTGTCGAACATCGGAGATGACGGAAGACCATACACCGAGTTGTTTTCGATATGCTGGAATGTCAGCTCCTCCAGCTGCCACTTGTCATCAGCAAAACCCCGATTTAGGTACAAGGTTCTCAGGAACTCGCCTAAATTACAGACCTATTACAGCACATTACAGTGACTTACAGCACCACATCAGCAAATCCCTAATTTAGGCACGACGTACAGCATGATACAGCCACACAGCGTGTCAACTGTACACTCGCTTGGACGCTACATTATGTCACATTACAGGTACAAGATCTCATAGCCCAACACCAGAACACTAGTTTACGCCCCGGCATTACATCTGCCCAGCCTGAGTAGTCAAACAATCCCACACTTTTTGGGCATGCACATTGTTTCTGCATTAAGTATTTGTAACTACATAGTAGAACGTACTCAAATGAAGGCGGCGGGAGCGACAGGCGAGCAATGGCATTCGAAACGAAACAGCGGGAGTGCCGGACGAGCGTTCAGGGTCGAACAAACCAGTGGGAGCAAACAAGCAGTCACCTCTTTCTGATGTGAGATATGGAAATTATACTCGTCGCCAATTTCCTTGCCCTTGGTAGTCTACCCGAGGCGCTGGCCATAGCTGGTCGGGTTGGTCGCGACAAGGTATGGGACTGCCGCAGTGCCGCGTGAGTCGAGAAAGGAAAGGACTGATGGGGGGAAGGCATACGCAGGCGTTCGTGCGGGCTCGCAATCTTGGAAAGGGGACGTCGCCGAGGCGCGCCAAGGAACACTCGACGACCGCGAGACCGTTCCGCGCGACGAGGTCCCTGTCTGCGGGGCTCACGACCAGGGTCGCCTTGGGTCTGGCGTTGGTGGGCAGTCAGCGCGACGTGCCGTGATACGATGGCTGCGACTCACGGAACGACCACCCCGCGGAATTGCACGCCCACGCGGAGCTCGGCAACAAACCCGAGTCGGGCAAGTTTCTTGCCCGAACATTTGCAGGTGAGCCCTCATCGATTGGAGTAGTAGGGGCACACTTACCCGCATCGCTACGGGGACGTCGATCTTGGGCGGCTGATCGGCTGCGTTGTCTGGTCTTTGATCTGGGTCTTGCACTGCGTATCGGTCGACGCAGGCGTAGCACCAACGCCTGATCACCGTTGCCAGGGTAGGAATGTTTTGGCTCGTTCCTACGGAAATACTTCTATCGCCCGGGAGATCGCTTGACGTCAGAACTGGAAGTGATCCAGCTCGAGTATGGCGATCTCTTCTACGATCTTGCCTTGTTAGGTAAGTATTTTATCGCTGGAGACGAACAGGGCATCCGATGTGAGAGAGGTAACGAGATGATGCACGGGAGAAAAATACGAGCCACATGTTGTTGAGAGCATAGATGCCATCGATCGCATCGTCTCGAGGCAGCCGCCCCAGAGCTCTTGCGCCAAGTTCTTCGAGAGGCAAGCCTGATGAAAAATCAGTGGATCGCCTGCAGCGAAAACTGAGACATGGCCATGCCTGAGTCTGGGTCCTCTGGTGGTTCATACCTGTCCTCTTCTTCGAGGAGATATGGATGTGCCTGTAGCGACGGCAGACATTGCAAATGCTCATTCATTTCGAGTGGCAGAGGTAAACTCGCGACACTCACACGTTCGCACCGACACCAACGTTCGCGGAAACCGTCTGTCAGAAAGACGTCACCCATGCCTTGATCCGTTGAGTCTTGGGACCCAGACACTGCGTGGAAAATAGCCTGTGCGATGCGACTGACAGCGGGCGCCAAACATGACGAAGACGCAGAAAGCCTTGTTCTCTTGGCGTCCGGCTTGTCTTCCTGCGAGGTAGAACGCGAACGAGGCCGTTTGTTCGCCAGTTGGGTGTCAGACACGTCCAGCGGTGCCTCGTCGCAGTCCCCCTGAGCTGCCTCGGACTCCCCTCGAGTCTCCGCCAGGCGCCCTGTTCCCCGTCGCGTACGGCCATGATGACATCCTTGGTCCCGGCGTATCGTCGGAGGACGGGCACTGCGCTCACGCACGCGGCGCACACGAACGACTCGTAGTCGTCGGCAGAGACGAGAGGCAGGGGAAGACCAGATGAGGCGTCGGAACGACCGTCGTCCATGTCTTCATGGGCGTCAGGGGTGGGCTCGCGCAGCAGGGGCCGTTCGCGCAGGTTAAGACACGACTCGTGGAACCAGTCCTGCAAACGCGTGGGGGTCAGCGAGCGCACAACGACGGGTGAGGTGTGGGCCGACCACGCACGCCAGGCACAGTATCATCGTCTCGCGCTCCGTCTTGGGGTCGTACCCAGCGGTAGAAGAGGCTGGAATTTTGTTGTTCGTAGTGCTTCGCGACGTTGGGCTCTTCCGTGGCCTTGTGTAGGGCGCAGGGGTGTGACAGCCGCGGTGGGATAGTCGCAGCGAAAGCGGCGCTTTGGGAAGAGTTCGATTTGCTCGTGGTCGGAGTGGCAGGCGATGGAGCAGGGGGAGCAGGTCATTTCACGTAGCTTTTCCGCTTGTATGACCAGCTTCCGTTGTGCTTCAAGCAGGTTATGTAGCAGGAGGCAGCTGACCTCGACGGGGGTGTACTAAACGCAAAGGATGAGACGGCTGATCCAGGGATCCGACACAGGAAGAGACACTACCTGATTCCCTGGCTGCGACCTGTAGTACGCTCGATACTCGTCGATCATCCTCCGAATCTCGTTGACCTTGCCGCCCTCTTTGACGATACGTGCTCCCGTCGAGGTGGGCATCGAGGTCGTGGGGAGTGATGGATCACAGTCCACGTGCAGCTTGCAAACGTCGCGGGGCGATAACCGCTCGTGACAAAGGAGGTACCTGTACAGCATCAGATGGTCAAGACATCTATCACAGGGTTCACGGATGAGATGAGTCTCGATCGGCTGATTGGGCTTACTTAGACATGACCGCACGTAATGGCGTGGGGTACATATGTTGACCCTGGTCCCAGTGGTACGGCACTCGAGGCAGACGTCGCAAGAGAAGAAAGGGCCTAGTTAAGGACCACCTCAGATACTGGAAAAGAGAAAGAACCGAGGAGACGAGAGAAGGAAACCAATATTAAAACGAGGGAATGATGATCCGGCCCGATCGGCGTATGTCGACGGCCGGACGACTGGTTGTCAAAGCATACGAGCGCCTGGTGCGGCGAACTGAGCGAACTGAGGCTTGACTTAGATGAGGCGGTTGATACTAAGTGCGCAGGTCGCTGCAGACGAAAAGAGAATGTGGCATGGGAAAGACGCCAAGGATGCGCAACACTTTTTCTGCGGTAGTAGACAAGTATATACACACTTAGCGACATAATACAGAAGTTGTCGATACGTGTTCTGAGCCAAAATGACGACCGGATAGTAGGCCGGTTACACTAATTCTACAAGCAACACGTTCATATGGCGGAAGACATGGGGCTTGGAGTGTATAGACAATCGAGTGTTATTGTACGAGGCGACAATTAAGCCTCCGGGGAGGAAATGTTGGTAGCTACACGGAAGGTGGATCAGACACGAAAAGGTTTGTGCAATGAAATGATACGTACGGGCGGTCGGACAATCACTGACGCTGGACAAGCGGGGACGCTTCACGTTGTGCCTGTGGGCAACCGTCCCCGACCCACGGAGACGCGACCCGTGGTTAGTCATGATCTCTCGAGCCACACCAAGGTCATACTCAGCGAAACCATGCCGGGTTGTCGCGACCTGGAGCCGGTGCTTGTACAGTTTGGCAAGAGCCATGCTCTCTTGACACTTTGTGTGAGCAAGCTGCTGATCCAAATCGCAGACAAAGCGATGAGCTCTTGCAGCCTCGAGCACCAGCTGAGCATCCTTTTCGTCGAATTCCCACTCGTCGTCTGGCTTGTCAGCCAAATAGGGAGTATTGTCAGACTTTGATACTCGTATATGAGACCCAAGTTTGTAATTATTGCAATTCCGTGCACTCACCTTTAGCACTGACAAGCTGCTCGACGGCGTAAAATGTTGATGTACCAATGGCGATCCCCTCATGGGCATAGGCGTTGCAAACGGTAAAACAGAGCGTGACTTCCGGATAACGCCAACTGCGCTTGGTGTACCAACGGTGATAGTGGGTGGAATGCGACGTTGAATTTGTTGGGCCACTACTTTGGGAGAAGACGGCAGAGCGGGATCTGAGGAGGGGAGGGAACCGAATGAGTCTGCACCAGGAGTTCCGGGGATGGGAATTGCGGGGACGGCAGTGGAGCAAGGTTCTTGTGGTATAACCGGGTCCGAGGTCTCAATGGACGAAAGCGGTGAGAGACTGGAAGTGTCGAATGCCATTTGACGATATGGTGGGAGGGACAAAGCATAGAAATTTGCGCTCGCAACTTTTCTTCGCTCAGCGCTCAGCTTCTCACGGCGTCGCCTACGGTATTACATGTAAGTATGTCATCGGACACGTTGCGGCGAAGCTTGAGCTTGAGGCTCCTGCAGCCTGTCAACCCGCACTTCAAAGCTGGTGCCACCCTGTCATGCCCAACTGTCCTAGGTGTCTCAAGTATTTTTCTGAGGACAAAGGGGTAACATTCCATCTCGCACAGCCCCTTTCTCCGTGTCACGACAAGAACTACATCTACGAACTCAGAATCCCTCGTCTTCCTGCTCCTGGTCCAGTAGAAGATTTTGCAGATGAAGTTGTTCTATCCCCACGCTCCGATTCACACCCTGACCCTTCGGATGGTATTTTCCTGGACGAGTCGTTAGCCACCGTGCTCCCCGAGGATGACGTCGACATTCCGATGGACGATGCTATGCCGCGTCCAGTTCTGGGAGTACAAGATCCGCGTATTTTCATTACAGACTATTTTGAGGGTGCGTCAGCAACATATGGACAAGGTGAAACCTTTCTCTCGCGATTCCAGCAAGACCAGTATTCGGGACGGCGGGGTAACAATCCCTACTACCCGTTCGTGGACGCCGACGACTGGATGGAGGCCAATTTTCTTTCAAAGTCAAGACTAAGCATGGCTGCTATTGACGAATGCCTTTCAATGGATGTGGTGCGTGATCTTGATAACTTGGCTAGCACGAATTACTTACAGTCTCATAGACGAAGAAGTTGAATCTGTCATTCAAGACGGCTCGAGATTTACATGCTCGTATTGAGTTACTACCGTCAGGGCCACGTTGGAACTACAGGATCCTTTCCATCGAGCACGAGACAACGGAACCGGTTGTCCTGTATTATCGTGACGCCTTGGACTGTGTTCAACTTCTATTCAACAACCCCTTCTTTGAGAACAAGATGGATTTCACTCCTTTTCGGCTGTTTACTTCGGCTCAGCGTGATATGAGGGTTTACACTGAATGGATGAGCAGTGATGGCGCTTGGGAACTGCAGGTGAGTGCGAACGGGATATTTATTTCATACATTGATTATTCGTTGTAGATGAAGATTCCTGTCGGCGGTACCTTGTGCGGTATTATTCTATCATCGGACAAAACCCATATTACGAATATATGTGGAGGCAAGGTCGCTCATCCGTTATTGATCAGTCTAGCGAATATCCGGATGGCCGTAAGGAATAAGGGCTCTTCGCGCGCCTTTCTTCTTCTGGCACTGATGCCGATCCCTGAATTTGTTCACGACTTGTCAAGAATTCGCTCGGTCCTCGAAGCCCGACTCTTTCATCACTGTCTCGACATAATCCTCCAGCCGCTCAAGCAGGCGATGCAGTACGGATGTACCATGTCAGATCCATCAGGAAGCCTGCGTTATTGTTTCACGCCACTCGTTTCCTACATCGCCGACATGCCTGAAGCTTGTCTGGTCGCTTGCGTACGCGGAAAAACATCCCCGGTCACTACTGCGTCACATGAAAACTTTGGGGATCCATTCCGACATCACGCTCGTACTGCGAATCTGATGAAAACCCAACTGGCGTCTGTGGCACACCTTGCTTCAAATGTCGAAGAGTATTTCGCTGCATGCGAGCAGTTCCGTCTTAGCGGCGTCGCAGTTCCTTTTTGGATGGATTGGCCGCTAGCGTCGCCCAGCCGCTTCCTTACCCCTGAACCCCTCCATTACTGGCATCGTGAGAGCTGGGATCATGATGTCTCCTGGTGCAGGATAGCACTCGGCGACGCAGAACTCGATTTTCGTTTCTCTGTCCTTCCTAAAATTACAGGTCTTCGCCATTTCAACAAGGGCATCACGAAACTAAAACAAGTAACTGGTCGGACGCAGAGAGACGTGCAGCGGTATCTTGTCGTCGTCATCGCAGGGGCTGCTCCGCCGGCCGTCGTTACTGCAGTCCGCGCCCTCATGGACTTTAGGTACCTTTCTCAAGTTCCGGCCATCACCGAAAGGACGCGGGACAGGATCAGCACAGCGCTGGCCGAGTTCCACGATCACAAGCAGGCCATTCTTGATGCAGGCCTTCGTAGGGGCAAAACTGTCTTGGATCACTTCCGGATCCCCAAACTAGAACTCATGCAGAGTGTCGCCCCGAGCATTGCCCGTGTCGGCTGCTTGCTGCAATGGTCTGCGGACACCACTGAACACGCTCATATCGAAGTCGTCAAGGACCCTG
>JBBPMC010000651.1:2281-18612 GCA_038090115.1 Strobilomyces echinocephalus
CAAATCTATTTCCAGGTCACGAAAGATTTCGGCGGAATCGTGGCTTGTCGCATTTTCATCGGGATTCCAGAAGTATGACCATTTTGCCTACCTGATATCGATCCGTGTATCGCTGAGCGATGTGTCGTAGGCTGCATTCTATCCGGGTTCGATGTACTTGCTGTCTAGCTGGTATACCAAGAAGGTACCTTGACATTCCTCTTTTTTGTTCCTTTAATTGATCCTGCATGCACCCAAGGAGCTCTCGCTGCGCGCGGCCATCCTATACTGTGGCCTCTTAACAGCCAACGCATTTGGGAGCGTATGTCCCGCCACCATGCAATAGTTCCTGGATTCACAGTTATCAGTTCATAGCAGCGGGAATTCTGCCAAACATGCAAGGAAAACTCGGCATCACTTCGTGGAGATGGCAAGGATCTCAACTCTATCTTATGGTCCATGTTTATTTATGAATCTGCAAGGTTATTTTATATTGAGGTACTGTTTGATTCCGTCCCTCGAGCCCTGTTGATCGGGTGTGACGTACCCACATGTAGGGCGCTATTACGATATTTATCGGACTGCTTTCCATGTACGATCTTCGTCTTCTAAGGTGTCAGAGCTTAACCGTCCCTCTGTGGTTGTCCTAGATGGCTTCTCCCGGATCTCGTGGGTCTCAAATTTCGGCAGCATTCGTGTACCGACGCCACTCTTCCTGTGTTGTCAGCCTCACAACACGCGATGGATGTCTCCCGCTGAACGTCGCTTGGTACAGGCGAGATTAGCGGAGGATGTCGGAGAAGCCGATCAAGATTCCTCGGAAACGACGTGCGTATCTAATTCTGAAAACGGACTTCCACTTCACCCGTTCCTACACGCAGGATTTTCGATGGTTTCAAGCTCGCTATCCGCGATATCAAGGTTTGGATTTTCGTGCTGATCAGTACTTGCCAGAGCGTGGGGACTAGTTTTAGTCCCTTCTTCCCCACGTGAATGATACATTGCTCGATATGATGCTCGTTAAACTGGTTCTCTTTAGCTTGACTAAGACCCTCGGTTACAACACGACCGACACACTACTAATGGTTGCGTGAGTGCCGAAAGTACCGAAGGACTCCTTGCTCACCTCAATTATCGCTATGGTATAGGCCTCCGTGGATATTCGCTACAATATGCTGCATACTAAATGCGTGGCATTGCGGCAAGTAATACCATGACCAGATGTGATCAAGTACTGATTCCCGAAGACAGACCGAACCGGAGAACGGTACTTCCACATGGTTTCCTGGTGGTGGGTGACCATCATCGGGTATATCATTGCGATGGCAACCATGACCACTGGCGGAAGATACTTTTCCCTTTTCCTCATGGCATGCAGTATCTGTGGTACGTGTGATGGTAGTATGTTATTCGTCGACGCCCGCTACAACGCGTGAATCAGGCTCTGCACTAATCTTGAACTGGGTGTCGAGTGCCATTCCACGTCCACGTGCGAAGAGATCGGTGGCGATGGGCATGGTTAATGGGTTAGGATGTCTCGGGGTCGTGTGCGTTTCCTGTATCATAACTCGAATGATGTCGCAGAACTTGCTGACAAGATCCGCTCAGGGCGGGATCATACGTTTGGCCATCTAACTGGGGGCCAGATTACCGTCGGTCGATGGCCATCGCACTTTGCGGCTTTGTGCTTGCGAGCGCGCTAGGTCTTGGTACGTCAGGCTAGCTTTTTCCCCCGCCTGGTTTTTCTGCGTCGGTCGAAGAACGCTCATGCGTTGTCCAGTCATGCGACAAATGTTGATATACGAGAACAAGCAGCTGGAGCGGGAGGAAGAACAAGAGCTCACGGAAGCTCAACGGGAGCGAATCGAGAAAGCGGCCGTGTTGGAAGGCATCACGTTCGAAGAAGCCGTCCGTCGTCGCAAGGGATTCCGCTACCTTTACTGATCTTCGAGTCCGAGACGCGCCGGGTCGGGATGGTTGGTTGGAGATATGAACGAGGTCAAGTGATACATGAATACGGCAGTCAGTTGTTATGCGAAAGTGTTGCCGAGAAGTGCGGAAACTGTTGCGCGCTGATCGGTGGTACGCACCGTAACAAATGGAGGGAGCGCCACGCGATCGTTCTTGCTACCAGGATCGTGATTCAAATGGCCACACACCTTTGCGCCGGTGCCAAGAATGTGAGCGCCTCGATTACTACTTACTACCTTGGAGTCATGGCGTGGGCATTGATGTTTGCCCGGGCCGCCGCTGAGGCTGGTCAAAAGCTGAAACGATGGTAAAATTGAACTCTGAGAGCGTTGCGGGCCCCCACTCCGTGTAACGTATTTGAAACCTTTACCATGACTCGTGCACAGGGCAGAGTTCGGACATAGAGTGTGCTGTATGCTAGCGCTCTCCTTTTATGTCACAAGGGCCAGTTGAAGTGAAACTGGCCCTGTTCCACTTCAACTCGTTGACGGACGTAAAGACGGTCGCACTAGAACCGCACATGGGCGACTATCAATGTTTCTTTGAGAAGGTTACTAACGTTGCGCCGTGTTCTTTGATAAGGAGTTGCTTTTCGGTCGCGCGATAGTCCCTTAGCCTCCCAAGAGCCCCGCTCTCAACTCTTTGACAAGCTTCACTGCACTCTACACGATGTCTGCTGTGGACAAGAAATCCGAGTCCTTCGTTGCGAACGCAGAGGCCGGACAAGACGACCTCGACGACCTGGTTTTCCTCAAGGAGGAAAACAGGAAAGAGGGCGAACGCCGCGTCTTGCGCAAGCTCGACATGAGACTCATGCCGACCGTGGTCCTCATCTACATAATGAACAACATCGACGTGAGTGGGTCTTTTATCTGACGTGTTCGGGGTTATTGATGGGCCTGACGTTCCCTTTGCGTGTGCAGCGCCTAGCTATCAGTGCCGCTAGGCTCCAGGGTTTAGAGGCGGATCTTGGTCTGAAGGGTGACGTAGTTTCCAATCCAACACGTCCTCTCTTGACGCTGTTGCAGACGTGCAGTATGCGACTGTAATCGCCGTCTTGTATGCGTCCTACTGCCCAGCGCAAATTCCCTCCAACATGGTGCGTACTGAGTTCTCCGTTGTCAGGCCACGGTCAATGTCGATTTAGTTTCTGGGTTATTTATCGAGGTCTGTACTTGATGCATAGCTTCGGTCGTCGCGCGGATTGACCATGCCTATGGTGTGCAAAGACCGTCTTTGTACATTGGAGCGTGCGTCGTGGCCTGGGGCGTAACGAGCGCGCTTACTGGAGTCGGTCACGTCTTTCGTGAAGTCATTCATAGCTTATTGTTTACGCCTGTTCGCAGATCACGAAAGACTTCGGTGGCATCGTGGCTTGTCGTATATTCATCGGGCTTCCAGAGGTATAGTTTTGCCATGATTGCTTTCGTCGATTGACTCGATCGCCATTACAGGCGGCTTTCTACCCCGGGTCCATTTATCTGTTATCAAGATGGTACACGAAAGAGGTAGCGTCCTTATTTTCGTGTGCGATGTTTTTCTAATGCGCTCACGTTCACAGGAGCTCGCGCTACGTGCCGCTGTCTTGTACTTTGGGCTATTGATATCCAATGCGTTCGGTAGTGTGGGCCCGATTTCTGTATGCACGAATTAGCCAGCTCACAGTTGTCTTCAGTTGATAGCTGCCGGTATTCTGGGAAACATGCAGGGAAAACTCAGTATCACTGCATGGAGATGGTAAGCAGCTGAACTCCTCTACTTGACGCCTGTTTATTTGTGCACCTCAAAGGTTGTTTTACATTGAGGTGCTTCTGGCCCTCCAATCATCCTCCGGCTACACTGAAAGCGTGCCGTGAAATCTATATAGGGTGCCATCACGATCTTTGTTGGATTCATGGCTATGTATGTATCCATCAGCTGATCATCTACTGGGTGCAGAATAACCAAATTAACTCGCAGGTGGCTTCTCCCGGATTTGGTGAGTGTCGAAAAGTGTAACGACATTCAATCATTGACAGTTCCGTTGGCAGCCCCACAACACGCGGTGGATGTCTCCTGCGGAACGCCGTTTGGCGCAAGTGAGATTAGCAGAAGATGTGGGAGAAGCTGATGAGAACTCTTCCGAGGCAACGTGCGTGCTCGGTTCCGGGAGCTTCAACTTTGCTTGTGCCGTTATTGCTCCGCTCGCCTTCTCTCAACAGAATTTGCGATGGCTTCAAGATGGCAATCCGCGACTACAAGGTTTGGATTTTCATGCTCATGGACTGTTGTCAACTCCTGGGAATGAGTTTCCTCAATTTCTTCCCTACGTGAGGATGGAACCTTCGAGATGCGCGACTATGATTTCAGAAACTTTGTTTCTTAGGTTAACTGCAACTCTCGGTTACAACACGACTGATACCCTTTTGATGGCTGCGTGAGTATAACCATGTTCGTCTGGCCCCTCCCTTCACGAACCCCGTCATAGACCTCCGTGGGTATTCACCTCGATATGCTGCATAATCAATGCATGGAATTGCGGCAAGTAACAACACATCTGAATGTAATTTGGCCGCTCATTCAATGCATATAGATCGGACGGGGGAACGTTATTTCCATCTGACGGCCTGGTGGTGGGTCGCGATCCTCGGTTATATCATTTGTTTAGGGACCATGTCGACGGGCGGGAGATACTTCGCGATCTTCCTTTTGACCTCCGGCTTTTGTGGTATGTATGATACGATACTTCCATTTTATCCGTTGAGGTCCTGATAGGCAGATAGGCAGCTCACTGATACTTAACTGGGTCGCGAATACGATTCCACGACCGCCCGCAAAGAGATCAGCAGCGATCGGCCTGGTCAACGGTGTGGGAAATTTAGGGAACCTGTATGTCTGTTGTTTCGAGCCCTAGATGGCCGTAGTTCAACGCACCGACGTGACATTTCAGTATCGGATCATACATATGGAAGGCTAGTTGGGGCCCGAAATACCATCAATCGATGATCATCTCGCTCTGCAGTCTTATACTCGCGAACGCTTTGGGTTTGGGTGAGTCGAAGCGCCCCGATTTTACTTTTTGGGAAACACAAGCTCACACGCGTGCCTAGTCATGCGACAGATATTGATACGCGAAAACAAACGGATGGACCGGGAAGAGCGGGAGCTCACGAAAGGACAGCGGGAGCGCGTCGAGGAGGCCGCTAGGTTGGAAGCAGTCACGTTTGAGGAAGCCGTCCGTCGTCGTCGAGGATTTCGCTACCTTTATTGATGACGAGACGCGTAGGACGGAAGTTCTGCATGTAATCATAAGGAGTGACAGGATATACAAGCAATCCAGACCTACAGATAGCGAGAAGAGGTGGGAATGAACAGAAGAGTGTAGGTAAAGCAAATTTTATTGGAAGAACGACGTTGCTGCATATGCGAAGGGCGGCGCACGGCGTGGAGGATGACACCGACTCCAGTCTCACCATTATCATGCCGCGGAGTGCCGGTGACCGCCTCTCAACGGGATTTCAAGTTCTTACATAATGCGGGACGTGTCGAAACGCGTTCTTCGTGACCCAGGGCCACGGCAGGTGAGGTCGCCGATTTGTCGCCGGGTCATCGCGTCTCACTGGGTTAGGATAAGTAATAGAACCCCGAGTCCCGTGAGTTCATGCCATCAGGCCAACGGCGCGCCCGCTGACATAAAAGCCAAGATATGATTCTAGTAGAGACCGTTGCGTCGAGAGTATGGAAAAGGTAGACGCGGTCTGAAGTCCCACAAGACGGAGAATGATCAGAATTCAGAATCCCCGTGACACTGGAAACAAGGGGCCAAATTTCAAATGTAAGTGTGAGCGACCACTCTGAACCGCGGTGAACGACGTTTAAGGACTTGAAGAAGTTCTGGAAAGTCAAAACGGAACCGATGCTCGGTCGACCTGTCAGCGCTTGTGAGGGCCGTTCTGCTGCACGTCCCCTCAGACGAGAGAATTCAAGCACACTCAAAAATTTTATCATCACTGCGACGCAGAAATCGTGCGTAATCTAGAGAACATCCGTATGCATTCTTATCAAAGCGTAACGTCGAAGTTGTAAAACACGGAAACTAAGTATAGGATCATAGATGAACAGCTATTAGTGTGAGAGCACCACAGGCATGTTTTTGGATAAGTAACGGCCTTTTGGCTGGCTATCAAGTGGGTCTTTCCGCACAAAGCTCTCCAAAGACCAACTTGTTGCACAATGCCGCCTGAGGAGAAGAAAAACGTCTCGCTCACGGAGAACGTGGTCCTAGTTCAAGAAGACGACGATACTATCCTACTCAGAGAGGAAAACAGAAGAGCCGCAGAGCGCCGTGTCGTGCGTAAGCTCGACACGAGATTGATGCCAACTGTCGCCATCATCTACTTCATGAGTTCCATCGACGTAGGTTACTCCATTATCACACTTCAGTTCTGCTCACAAGCTTACTAGCGCGTGGCTGTCAGTGCCGCGAGACTTCAGGGTTTGGAGGCAGATCTTGGTCTGAAAGGTGAGTGTCCTCAGTCTCCGTACCCGATACAAGTTCACACTTGCCTCCGCTATAGGAGTCGAATATGAGACTATCATAGCCGTATTATACACATCCTACTCCCCTGGGCAGATCCTCTCTAATATGGTCAGTCCGTATACATATTTTCTTCTGTTTTCTTATGCTCAAGATAGATATAGATCATCGGCTATATATCTAGGTCAGCACATCGTGTATGACTCAAACAGCCATTGACTGGCGCTCCAAAGACCCTCCTTGTACATTTCACTTTGTGTCATAGCCTGGGGTTTAACTACCGCGTTGACTGGGGTTCGTCATGGCTCTCTTGAGGTAGTAGTCTAACGCTTTCACAGATTACAAAAGACTTTGGTGGACTTGTTGTTAGTCGCATATTTCTTGGGCTTCCTGAAGTGCGGGTCGTTTTATTGTCGTCACCAGCTGGCTCCAATTATAACCTGTAGGCCGCCTTCTATCCGGGATCAATGTACCTGTTGTCAAGGTGGTACACCAAGAACGTGGGGTCCCTCTTCTTCTATCTCTCTTCTCTGAGCGTCCCGTGTGTCAACTATAGGAACTCTCGTTGCGGTCGGCCATCCTGTTTGTTGGCGCATTGATATCCAATGCGTTTGGCAGTGTCAGTCTGATAATGGCCTGATTTCTGTCCGAGATGCTTTCCACTCATCCCTTCTCAGCTCATGGCAGCAGGGATTCTGGGAAATATGCAAGGGAAGTTTGGTATCAGTGCATGGAGATGGTAAATACCTAGGCTTTTCTCTGCGGTTCCAATCTCATGGACGTCGAGGTTATTTTACGTCGAGGTATTCTCTCAAGGACTTCTGGGGTCACCGCTGATGGGATCTGCTGGATTATACATAGGGTTCTATCACAGTATTGGTCGGACTGCTGTCTATGTACGTGTTCAATCTTCGAAAGTCGATGAGCATGTTTCAGTTGCTCATGGTCTTCCGCCTCAGGTGGCTTCTCCCGGATCTCGTCAGTTCAGGAATTTACCTATTTTGTTTAACTGAGATTCTCCTTGTCAGCCCCAGAACACACGATGGATGTCTCCTGCGGAACGCAACTTAGTTCAAGTAAGACTAGCAGAAGACGTAGGGGAGGCTGACCAAAATTCATCTGAGGCTACGTATGTGCCATTTCTAGAAACTGGGCCACTCACTTATCTTATATGATCTTCCATGATGCAAAATGTTTGACTCTCACCACCAGAATTTTTGACGGTTTCAAGCTCGCTATCCGTGACATCAAGGTTTGGGTTTTCATTCTCATGAGTTGCTCTCGTGGATTGGGAACGAGCTTCATCAATTATTTCCCGACGTATGTCCTTGACAACTGAACTGTGCTTGGCAGCTATGATCTCATGGAGATCACCCACTAGGTTGACCGCGACTCTTGGTTACAATACAACCGCTACTCTCTTGCTATCTGCGTCAGTACGACGGCAGTGTTTGTTTTTCCCTTAACCTATTAGTTCTGTCGCAGACCTCCATGGATTCTCGCCTCAATATGTTCTATAATCAATGCATGGAATTGTGGTGTGTATCTTCCGCAACGAATTGTGGGCCACATATTCATAAGTAAGATGGATAGATCGAACTGGAGAACGTTATTTCCACCTGACAGCCTGGCCATGGGTCACGATCATTGGGCTCATTGTCTGTTTAGGAACTATGTCCACTGGCGGAAGATATTTCGCGCTTTTCCTCCTGTCTACCGGGCTCTGCAGTGCGTATCGCATGTTCCAAGTATTTTCAGAGGTTCCAAGGTACACACAGGTTCGGGATTGGGCTTGGCTTGGGTATCGAATGTGATTCCACGTCCCCCTGCTAAACGGTCCGTGGCGATGGGGCTTGTCAGTGGACTAGGGAGTCTCGGGAGCATGTGCGTTCGTTATGATGCGATTCCGGTAGGGCAGAAGATACTATCCTCCTCAGAGCGGGATCATATATATGGAGGGCCGAATGGGGTCCAAAATACCATCAATCTATGATTATCTCGATCTGCAGTGTCGCATTTTCGAACCTGATGGGCTTAGGTGAGTTGACACTGCTCGGTGTCTCTTTCTTTGACGAACGCTCTGACGACTGCACCTAGTCATACGACAAATGTTGATACACGAGAACAAGAAGATGGAAAGGGAAGAACAGACACTCACGGAAGCACAGCGTGAGCGGGTCGAGGAAGCCGCCAGATTGGAAGGCATCACGATCGAAGAGGCGCTCCGTCGCCGCAAGGGGTTCCGCTACCTTTACTAACTTCACTCGGATGCTTGCGTGCACGTACGATGTTCCGTCTTTCTTGTTTGGGAGAGAAGTCATGTACATGTGCAGAACCAAACGAACGCGGGTTACCAAAACATCGCTCTTGATGTGGGACCGTTCACAAATTTGTTTCGACGATGGCCCGTAGCGACGAATCCGAATCAGTAAGTACTTAGATGTAATCACGTAAAAAAGTGAACAGCTCTTTGACGAAATACCGTCAAACGGCAACGTCACCAGAATCACGCCACAAGCGAGAACACGCCTCGAGTCACAGCGTTCTGGGTGTGTACCGGACCTATCTGTTTGGAAGTTGGTGCACCAACCGGGTTCTCCCTAATACAAATGTCGGAAAAACCCATTCTCAATTCCCCGACCTTGGAAGCCCCGAAGACGCCGCCGGCTTACTTAGAAGACGACCCGAAAGTGAGGGGTAAAATGTGGTCAAAATGGGTCTAAATATGACAATTGCCTCTTGGTGTTGATTCCCATAAAAATTAGATTCAATCGTCTCAATAGGTCTCAATTTGGGAAGGACTGGTTTGGATTTTTCCGACATACTTCCCTGATCGGCTCGGCAACAATAGGAACGCCACATTATTGTGAGAAAGTTCCCAGTTCGCAGTTATGGCTCTTCTAATGTTGGTGCAGCCACCTCTCCCCCTCGATCGTTCTTCAAACACCAGTCACAGGATGTTACCTGGGGAGAAGAAATCCGAGTTGTCCCCGGAAAGTACGGTCGCAGCGCAAGATGACGACTTTGTCCTACTCCGAGAAGAAAACAGAAAAACCGCAGAGCGTCACGTCGTGCGCAAGCTTGACATCAGGTTGATGCCCACCGTTGTCGCCATCTATGTGATGAATTATATCGACGTGAGTTGGTACATATTCGCCTTTCGTGGCGGGTTGTTCACAGGCTTGTATCTAGCGCGTGGCTGTCAGCGCTGCGAGACTCGAGGGTTTAGAGGTGGATCTCGGTTTGAGCGGTGATCACAGTTTTTCTCTATTACAAGTTACCACTGACCGTGGTATAGACATCGAATATGAAACTGTTATCGCAATATTGTATGCATCTTATGCCCCCGCGCAGGTTCCTTCCAACATGGTGTGTTCCGGCCGTGCATACTCCATACTCAAACTTATAGATATAGATCCTTGGTTATATTTCTAGGTCTGTACGTGTTACAGGAACTTTCAATGGATTGACGGCACCAACGTGATGCGAAGACCATCACTCTATATTGCATCTTGTGTTATGGCTTGGGGTCTGTTGAGCGCGCTAACTGGGGTCTGTAGCACATGTTCACATCTTCCTGAACTTATCATTTGACCCTAATTATATTATTGTTGTAGGTCACGAAAAACTTTGCTGGAATCATAGCTTGTCGCATATTTATTGGGCTTCCCGAGGTAAGTATGAGTCTGTGTTCTTATAAATCAATTGGGTCTAGTGTCCCTTCTAGGCAGCTTTCTATCCGGGGTCGATGTATCTGTTGTCGAGCTGGTACACCAAGAAGGTGACCTTACTATCCCACTCATCACTTCTCTTTGTTTCACGATTTGTAGGAACTCGCGCTTCGCTCAGCCATCCTGTTCGTGGGCCAGTTGGCATCTAATGCTTTTGGAAGCGTAAGTTATTTTTCCACACAGCCTAGGAATTTATAACCGTTGTCAGTTCATAGCAGCTGGGATTCTAAGAAATATGCAAGGAGGACTCGGTATCAGTGCATGGAGATGGTAAATGACTGACTCATCTCCTTGGTACCGACCCTCATCTATGAACTCTCCAAGGTTGTTTATCATTGAGGTGCATCGTCCAACCTCCCCCAATATTTTGGGATTCAATGTATCGTCACATAGGGTGCTGTCACGATATTCGTCGGACTTGCGTCTATGTACGTGTTCTATATTTCAATGTTAGCGAACGTGCTTCCGAACCCCGTCGATTTCCTATTTCAGGTGGCTTCTCCCAGACCTCGTGAGTATCGAGAAGCTGCATTGTAGTCGATTGACTGCTGGATCTTCTCCAATGGCAGCCCAGTAACACGCGATGGATGTCTCCTGCGGAACGCCACTTGGTGCAAGTTAGGCTCGCCGAAGATGTAGGGGAAGCTGATCGTAATTCCTCGAAGGCGGCGTACGTGTCTCGTTCTACTAGAAGCCGACACGTTCTCGTGTTAAGGTGCGACTGTCTCCTACAGATTATTTGATGGGTTCAAGCTCGCTATCCGCGACATCAAGGTGTGGATATTTATGTTTATGTGCTGTTCCCTCGGCGTAGGCACCAGCTTCACCAATTTCTTCCCCACGTGAGTTTATAACAGGGATGACATGCCGATATAAGTCAAGGGAATTTGTTTCCTAGATTGACCGCGACCCTTGGTTACAACACGACTGGTACCCTGTTGATGGCTGCGTGAGTGATAATAACATTCACTGAATCCTCCCCTCATAGATTTCAGACCTCCCTGGATACTTACCTCTATATGTTGTATAATCAATGCCTGGCATTGCGGCAAGTAACATTCTACAGTACGAGCTGACTGTTCACTCTAAAACATCTAGATCAAACCGGAGAGCGCTATTTCCACATTGCAGTCTGGTGGTGGTCCACTATGATAGGCTACATCGTTGCTTTAGCGACCATGTCCATCGGCGCGCGATACTTTTCGCTTTTCCTGATGTCCTCCGGTCTGTGCGGTACGTTGCTGCATGGCAGGGCCATACCCCGAGTTCTGAAACGTGGTGGATAGGTGCTGCACTGACCATCAACTGGCTTTCCAATGTGATTCCACGTCCACCTGCGAAGCGATCGGTAGCGATGGGACTAGCCATTGGATTCGGAAATGTCGCCGGCGTGTGCGTGTCTCGTTTCATGTTACTTGGGCGGAACGGGAAGGTGTTTACCGCCCTCCTTCAGGATAGGACCATACACATGGAAAGCCAGGTGGGGTCCAAAGTATCATCAGTCCATGGTCATCGCGCTCTGCAGTCTTCTCTTTGCTAGCACATTGGCTTTGAGTAAGTCGAGCTGCACTTCTTCACGCTGGTCGTGAGATGCTCATGTGTGTGCAGTCCTGCGACAGATATTAATAAGCGAGAACCAACGAATGGAACGGGAGGAGCTACTGCTTACGGACGTAGAGCGGGAGCGGATCGAGGAAGCGGCCAGATTGAGAGGCATCTCGTTCGAAGAAGCTCTCCGTCATCGCAAGGAATTCCGCTACCTCTATTAACTTGACCGGGGTGTTCGGTCTCGCACACGATTGTGGACTGGAATACGGGCAGGTTTATGTAAATTTGGCGTGTTCAAGTTGCACTTCCATCATGCGTCCCTCTAGAAGAATTTCATCGTTGTCCGACGCACGCAGAATCATGAACAACCAACCCGTCCGATACCGAATGGACAATTAGCGGTATGTCGTCACTCAAGCCGGACCTTTTCGGCGGCACGGCGCTCTTCGCCGCAGGCTTTGCCTCCGTGTGGTACGTGTTGCTACGCCGGCAGGCCCGTCGGGAGGAGCACGACATCTACGCCCCCTTTGCGTGTCGAGCGGGCTCTCAGCCTTTCACTTCGGGGGACACGTCGGTCCTGACTCCCAGCTCGTTCTCGACCACAGGGGAACATCGTCTCTTGCAAGCCCAGGCGGCCGCGGACAGACCTCACGCGGTACATGATACGGGCCGATCGGCGCCTGGCCAATCCGCGATGCAGCCTCAGCCCGAGTCGGACGTGGGTAGCGAGGTTGCCGTGAGCGCAGGCAGTGGTCCAGGACGCCCCGCCGAAGCGTACACGACGGTAGGGTGTGACCAAAACTGCATAGACGACTACGAGGATGCGTCTGGCTCGTAGTACAGTACTAGCGAACGTGACGTCATGCTCAGCGCATCGCCCCTATAAAACCGCGACGTCGGCCCTCAACAATGCTCCTCATAAAGAAACAGACGATTCATACGCATAGCATTCGCCAGGACACACATCGACGACGATGCATCCGTCCAGTTTCTTGCGTCAGTCCTCAGGAGACCCGTTTTCCTCCAGATACTGGTATAACCAGCCGGGGAGGAACAAAGTCGTAAGCAGGCCTCGGGTTTAGAACGGACGTGCGTGACGCTTTCCCGGACTAGATTATAGCGACTACAGCGATTATCGCTGCAGCAAGTCTCGCTTATTATTGGGGTTATCCGGACGTGGAGAAGAGACAAGCCGAACGTGAACGTGAGTACTGACTATTGTGCCTCACTCGCCCCGCATCGAAAACGTGTTAAATGTGACGTTCAGGGGTGGCTGCAGCCAGCGGAAACGCTGGAGAGAAACGGCGTTGAGAGAAGAGCCATTGTTGCCATGTTACAGAAGATATTATCACAGATCGATCTGACAGTAATCAAGAACGGCAAGAGATTATGCTGGTGTATTAGTACTTTTCTTTCGTCTCTACAGCGATCATTCAACAGTTGGACGAACACGTAACTTCACAACGCCAGTTGAACGAATCAATCTCCTCGGAGCATCTCATTCGCTTGACCTTCCTGAGCTCGTCTCGTCTTGGACTGATCAATCATGTACCTGAGCGCCGACGTGTTCTCGTCGCACCTATTTCCAATCCATCAGTACAACCATTAAACTCGACCAGGCGACCACCTACAAGTTCGATATCGTGCTCTGCACATCCCCCAGTGCCTTCTGCGCCATCCTCAACACGGGTGCCATCTCCACGTTCCTATCCCGCAAATACCGCCCGTGCGCCATCAACACCGCCTGCATCCACACCAAATCGAACTCAACGTGCGGTCCCCGCTCGAGATGGGCCGCGACGAGCCGCACTAGCGCCGGCACGTACACCACCGGCATCTGCCGCGCGACCAACTTGATGTCGCCCCGCGGCACGCTCTCGTACACCCGCTCCAGGACTGGCTGCTCGTTGAGCCGAAACGCGAGCACGAGCGCCTCGAGGTACATCCCTCGCGCGAGCACCTCGAGCACACTCTGCGGGGTCAGATCGATCGTGAGATCGAACGGATCGAACGCGAGGCCTTCGTCCAGCGCGTAGATCAGCAGCCCTTCGGTGCTCGCGGCCGCCCATGCCCTCCCCGTCGGTGAGAACCGCACGCACTTGGTCCGCGCCTCCTGTCGGTACTTGCGCGCAGACATGTCTCCTGCCCCACGCACGGCCCCGGGCAGCGTGGTGTCCATCCGATCCTCCAGGTCGCTCGCATCTCCGCGATCGTCGATCAGATCCGTGTTGATCCCCGCACTGTTCACCTTGCGACTGTCCAGAAACTCTTGCGTCCCGTCCAGCGACAAATTCTCCGAGACTTGAAACTTCTTCAAGAGGACGGCCTCCCGGACATCGTACAGCACGACGTACTTGCTGTTCCCGCCGGCGAGGATGCACGTGCCGTCGGCGGTGTACGCCATGCTCGTGAACGATTTCGTCGAAGAGTTATTGGCGGCGGAGACCTTGTCGTCTGCTTTCCGTCCCCCTGAGATGTCCTTGCGTCCGTCGATAATGTTTGTTTGTTTGCTCTCGCGCACGTCGAAGAACGTGATCTGTCCATCGAGGGTCGCTGCGGCGATCTCGGTCCCGTCAGGGCGGAACGCCACGGCCAAGACATCAGTAGACAGCGTGAGGCTCTCGACAGCCCGCGACCGACTAAACACACTCCATATGCGTACAGTCTTGTCCCAAGAGCCGCTCGCGAGCTGGTTTGCACCCGATGGGCAGAAGGCGAGTGACGAGATCGGTGCCTCGTGGCCCGAGAGGATGTCCAGGAGTTTTCCTGTCTGCACAGACCACATAAAGACCTCGAATGAATCCGTCGAACCAGCTGCGACGACTTCGCCAGAAGGGTCAACTGCGATGGCAGAGAATTGGACAGGTGAGGGAGATGTAAACGTGCGAAAGTTGCGGTATCGAATGAGGTCGTAGGCCCGCACGGTACCGTCCAGCGAAGCCGAAAACAGCACCGATCCTTGCTTGGCAAACGCCGCGTCCATCACGGGGGCGGTATGTTCTGAGAACGTCACGAAACAGAACCCGGAATGAACCGACCACACTTTCAGCTTGCCATCATCACCGCCGGTAGCGATCGTTTGCCCGTCAGGAGCGTAAGCCAACGTGTTCATGTCGAAGTAGTGCCCCTGTTGTTTGAGAACGTAGGACTCCGACTGCCATTCCCAGACAAGAAGCTGCCCGAGTTTTCGCGCTCCAAACGCGAGCCACTCTCCCGAGGACGAGATGTCCACCGAAGAGATCTTTTCCTGCGATATGCTGAGCGTGTGCACATTCGTGAACTGAGGCATTTCCCAGATCCCAAAGACGCCCGTGGAGAAGCCAACGACAAGAAGATTGGACGGAAGATGGAACGTTGTGCAGACGACCTTGGTATTTGGAAGGTTGAAGTAATGTCGCTCGCGGATGCCCCACCGGGTCATGGGGATGGTATCTGATGGACCAGACGACGTCGGTGCTGGAGGTGCGGGTTCGTCATCATCGTCGGTCTCCATGTCTTGGTCCGTCTTGGCTTTCCAAGTGAACACCGCCCCGTCACGACTGACGGTGTATATCTTCAAAGGTGTCAAGTTCGAACCAGGGCAAATGAGGAATCGCTTACGGCACCCGATTTTGGAGAGAAATAGGCCCCTACAACTGCATCGCGGTGGCCTGCGAATGTTTTCGGCCGGAATCCCTCTACCGGGTTCAGAGTGAACAACCTCGCCGTCATGTCTCGGGAAGTCGTGATGAAACACCTGGCACAACGAGCGAGTGAGCCCAGACGTAAAGGTGAACGCAACATAAAACAACACGCACGTCGAATCCTGGGCCCAGCGAATGCTCAGGACCTCGTCGTGATGTCCCGTGTATGTCCGATGCAGTACGAACGGCGCGAACTCGCGCACCAGGTGATTCGGCGTGTGCCACACCTGCACGTGCGCGTCGTGGGTCACAGCGATGTACTTTCCGTCCGGGGAGAACTGCACGTCCTTGACCGGTTTCTTGAAGTTGATATGATGCAGCACGACGCCGCGGAAAAAGTGGACGAGCAACGCGCGTCCGTCGTCGTCGACGGAGAGCAGCAGACGCGCATCAGGAGAGAGCGCGATGACAGCAACGTTTTTTCTGTTCTCAAACGGGAGCGTCCTGGACTTATTGCTACAAAAACGTGACGTCAATGAAGAACAGAGAATAGAGAGCGACTACACGCACTTGACCAGATCAAAGACGGACACGCGGTTCCCCACCGGACTCAGCAAACTGTTGCCGTCCGAAGTGAAGACAACGTTTCCCTGTCGGTAGACGGTGCCACATATGTTCGAAAACTGTCGAAATGAGATCGAAAAAGTCGTTCGTTTGGCATGGACGCCAACTCACTTGAAAGTTGGCCTTCATGGCCGGTGAAGAGCGCACAGCCACCCTAATATTTTTGCCGTCTTATGTCAGCAACATCGTTGGGCGTTTGCACTAGGGTACGGCTAAAAACCGTTTTGTTATTAACATGGTCATTTTTAACCTGTTAATAACCAGTTAATAACCGTTAATAACATGGGGGGTCTGGCAGGGATTGCAACAGGTGTTATTAACAATCACGTGACTCCAGTG
>JBBPMC010000652.1:0-18585 GCA_038090115.1 Strobilomyces echinocephalus
ACCAACATTCTTCTGTTCATTCCCATCCATCCGCAGGTCTGTCTGGATCGCTTGTTACATGTAGCTCCACTAACCGTAGTGGCCGGCATTTACCGGCTTGTTTGTACTTATGTACCGCGCGGCCAAGCACTGCGGCCAAGGGTCGACCGGTCAGGCACCGGTCAGGCACCAAACCGCGGCGAGAGTCCAGTGAATAGGCGCCATCGCCCTTTTCCCCTTCGGTTTAAAGGTGGTCTAGACCCGCTACTCGTTCCTGTGCAGGCTGTAGGTATCGGCGCCTAAACACATTCGAGGCCCTTCAAGTTGCCGATGGATGACTTCATTTAGCCACCCTGCGGCGCAGAGGTAGCCCTGTAGCGATCGAATTGTCCAGACCTCCGATTTCCCCAGGGAATGACGGCACACAGCGGCTTTCCAGTTTTCCCGGTGATCGAGTCTAACCTACTCATCGGTCGCGGTGCAGTGTTGCCTTGGAAAGATGCCCGTCGCTTCGACCGCGTTTTCACATCACTGAGGGCGAGAAAATCCGGCACTGCGGAATTTTTTCGAAGGTCTAGACTGATTCAACTGATCTACTCACCCCCTCTCAGCGCACAATCTCATAGAAGGTGCTATACACACCTCTCTGGGGCAGTGTTACTCTGCCAGCGGCCACGCTTACAGATTATTCCATTCAATCTCCCTTTGTCTATATATCCGTGCCATGATCGAGAAAAACCGTCTATGAATACTCCTATGGCACTCACCGATAGTGCATTATTTCGCAATCTGGTACGCTCGCTCAGAACCAATTCAGCAGTTGAGACCCCCTTGTCTGTTGAACTCGCAAAAGAGCTTGAGAACCAGCGAAAATTATCGTTGAACTTGGTACATTTTTGCCCTTACTGGTCATCCAGGGCTGAAACGCGTTTGGGTAGCTCATGGCATTCCTCACGTCAGTCATTGCAAGATCATATTGGTGGGTTGCTAATGATCTTGTGAATGTAGCGTCCACGCGATTTCAGCCTCGCGCGCATTGGCAGTGATGACGTTGGCACTTCTTGTTTATACCATCAACCTTCACATCGCTATCAACAGCCGGTATCTCCAGTCAAGCTCTTTTTTCGGCCTGCTTGCCCGTGCCTTCGGCCTAATCTAATGATTAGAGTGGTCCTACTCTATGTCGATTCCTGCATGCTTTCCCCCTTCTCGGTGTATTTGCCGTCTTCAGGCTTGTGGCTATCGTACAGTCGCCCACCATTGCAGCTGGTGTCCTCTTGGTCTGCGCTTTGCCGCTACTCCGAGTCGCAATCGCTGCCCGCTTCGCGAAACGGTACACTGGAGTGAACCTGATGCCAGTTCCCGTGCAAATGCGAATTGGGACTGTTGCGCGGGGTCCTACTGAAGGGAGAGTGATCTCGAGCTGCCAGAAAGAATGCAAGATTGATCAATGCTAAAAATAAGAGTAGCTCGTCGAAGCCGAGATCGATCACTGCTGTATTATACAGGCTTGTCGTACCCAAATTACCAGACATAAATTACGAGATATTCGTTGTATATTACTGTCCATCTCAGGTAAAATAGCCTCGTCGACCTGTTACATGTCCCATTCATCCCACATCCCTTCCGTGGCTTTAAACGGTCCTGCCATAGGGGTCTTCGGCGTAAATTCCGCAGTTTCTACGAGCTCGACGATCCGGTCACTCAGACCATCATCGTCGTCCCTGTTGCCCTTCATTGCGATAAACAAGGGTCCGCGCGAGAGTGGTGACTGGATAAGGAGACGTATATCGACACCTTCGATCACTTGCTTAAGTAAACCTGTCTGCACATCCCTTATTTCGACGAATTCCGAAGAGAAAAGGAGAATGTGAGGAGTACGGTGTACAAAAGAAGTGGCTTTGATCTCCCAGCGAAGGAACGCAGAGTCGCGCGTAGGCTGGCCGTATTTAGTGATATAGCAACCCATGGCTGTCAAGCGAGCTCGAGTCATGTTCGGCAAAACAGTGATATCACTCACTATCATAAATGATCATGAGCTCCATGGCATCATGTCTGATAAGCCCAAGGGGTCTGGCAGCCTCACATCGAACTTTGAGGTCAGCCGTTGAAGAATTTTGGGAAGCATTCCCAAAGTCCGGGACAACGGCAACAACGGACTTAGAGCTAGAAAAGCATGAAGGGCAAGGTACGACAGGTCTCGGTACTAGTACGCACCTGCTTGGGTTGGAAATGACCACACCCCGCTCCGTACAAATAGCAATTGTCTTGGCCAGAGGCATAACAGCAAATACATCCTTAGGAACATACAACACCTTGATCCCATCGCCCTCAGTATCTCATATGCCAATAAAGAATACACCTCATACTTCACCATACTGTCGGAAAGAAAGAAAGCCTGTCTGCAAACCAGCCCGAGGCGATGCCGAGCGGATTTCAGAAGGGCGATAAGGCTCCACCGTATGGACAGTAACTTGTAGGAAGTTCTTGAGAGCATAAACAACTGGAAGCTATTCTTCAGATGGAATCGATGAATGTGTAAAGATGTGTTACGGATTGTCTTGTTCCCCATCTGACCCGCCTGGCAGCAAAGAACGTCGCCAGATTGACCAGCAATTGTTTCCAGAGACGCGTCGAGGCTACTTGGTGGCGACTGGTACTGAGCAACCCGTGCGAGTACTTCGAGCGAATAGGATAGGAGATAATTGTCTTGGTGGATGACTATCTTATTGAAATCTTGAAGCAGGATGAGGCTCTTGATATTCTCGAAAGCTAGTATTTTCCGATAATCTAATGATGACTATGAATAGCACCTAAAGACATATAAAAATACTCACTTTCACCCCTGCGACCAACGAAGATACCTGTCGAGCACCCTACTGCCATGAATGTTTTCCCTCCGCTAGCAACTGAGAACGGTCAGAGATCGTCGCTATGCATTAGATTCGTAAATACCAAAGGATACTGCCTGAATTACTCGACCAGAGGGTGGCCGCTTCAATGGAGCTTGTTTGGCCATCCTATGGCGCGGGACCCGAAACGCGCCATCTTCCACGACTTGGGACACAAGCCACTTTGGATTACGAACTGAACAAATGGTGCGGACCAAGAACTGTCGGATTACCTGATTCCCTTCGCGTCTGACATCGTCGATCCCTTTTGCATCTACCAGGGCATCATGCCACTTCTTTCTGATTGATTCTGATGGAGCATATAGCGTGTATCGCCGAGCGGACTTCTCCACGGCGTGGTAGATTGTGAGCGGATAGATCGACCGATAAGCACCTCGCAAACTGTCCAAGATGCCGCCTTCATCGACACGCTCTTTCCTGGTCTCTGGAGGGTCGTCAAAGCTACCAAGCCTAAGGTATTCTAATGGAATAGGCTGGTCACGTCATGCATACATGGGCTCTTTGAGAACGCAAAACTCGCGTACCCGAGATACAACCAGGCGTTTCATCACACCGCCCTGTTTCTCTTCCTTTGTGATCAGCACTGCAAACACCATCAGCATGAAGAGAACAGTTTTCTTCAGGGAGACCCTCACAAAAGTTGTCTAGTAGTGCTACATAGAGATCAAACCAGGGGTTCCAATCCATGTCCGATTTCGACCTGCGAGCCAAGGCACCAGCATAAATAAGTGAGCGGGTATCACTATACCAGTCCAATTCCTAAGATGGGGATGTCAGCACGGACGAGGGGAATAGAACAAGTACCAACGATAATTTCCCCTTTGTTGAACACCAGACTTTCACGTAGATCCCAGAACTTTACTTTATTTTCCGCAGCCTCTATTCCAGGCTGGGTACTCTTCAGGAAGTCGTTCAGAATGGATAAGATCACAGGAAGGTCTTCAGAATCCGGGTGATTGTTGTCGGACAGTTTATGGAGATGTTCTAGAATAAGATGGAGGCGCGGAAGTCGTGTTACGGGTCGCGAGAGGAAAGTGATCAGGTCTCGTTTTTTGATCCGCGGATCCTGTGAACAGTCTTGCATGAATTCCTGATAGCGCTTGCTGTATTTCAGTTCGGTGCGGTGTCGTTGCTCTGCGAGAGGGTAATGTTTGATGTATGACTCATAGTCTCCCTGAAATTGAAAGGCGGCTAGTGAAGGTTGAGCCAGATTTCAAACGAGTTGCGCAAGGGAACGCGCACATTCAAGGATGATGTCGGCGACGCTTTGAACGAGTGGGTGTTGCTCGTGCTGCCTTTCGAACAATGCCTCCAACATTTCCTCGTGACGCATACAAATTTGTTCCAGATTCCAAAAGACGGTGGACATGAAGTTATGTTGTCTATTCGAATCGCCAATTATTGACGGCGAGACCGAAGTGAGGGGTTCCATGAATACCTTCGTTGTACATGAGCCTCAGCAAAAGAAAGACGTCGGTCGCTACGCTACCTCCTTGACGAGCTTAAGGTCGGTGACATAATCTCGTTCCGACTTGAATATCTCGAAGAGCACAGACTGTCGTTCGACTTCGCGTTTTCCGAGTGCTTCACGCGCTTCAGCTGGGACGAGATAGTGCCATTCTTCATCTTTATCTGCGAGTTCTCCGTCCTGGAACCGTCGTAAACCCTCCTCCGATTGAAGGCTATAAGGAATTTAGGTGCAGCGAACAGGATGATCAAACCAATGTACACACCTCATATTCGACAACTCTCGAGTCAGCACGTTGAGCTTCTGATCCGTCTAAATGAAAGATAAAGGGTCATCGTGACTCCAGTGCAACGAAAACCTCACCTCATCTGCCGGGAGATTGAACGAAGGGGAATAAGGCGAGGTGAGGCCACTCCGGCTGCTATTTTCGTCCTCAAATGGATGATCACTATCGGACTTGCTTGATCTGTGGTTGTGAAAATACTCAAGAGCCGTGTTCCCTGTCTGTCTCTGGGACGAGGATCTGAATATTTGTGTCTCCGGAACTTGAAGGCCAAGGCTAGGTGGTACGGGCTCCAGGGCACTGCGAGTACGACTACGCGTGCGAGGTATTTGTACACCATGGCGTGCCAGTTGCCTTGCTGTCGGCGTTGCGCCGTCCCATGGTCCGGGGTTTAGAAGAGCATTCGATGTGGGATCGACCTCAAGCGCGTGTGGTGCATAAACCTCAGCATTTGGGGGTGGGCTACGGGAATCGTAAGGGATAACGACATGAGGATGAGGTCGATAGTTATGCATGGATTGGATACTGTCTGAAATGCGTGCCCGACTTCCTTATCTCAGGTCGTTCAGATTTGGATATGTTTGCCAATACAGCCTTCCTCTCCGAGTCGATGGTAAATTTACATCCGGGGTCGGACTACTGCGTGTACGAGGCCAGTTCAACTTTCTTGAGCAGGCCTTTGAGCGTATTGCTACTCCGGTTACAGTTGTTCTGCAGCCACCTCTCCATCTCAGCCCGGACACTTTCCAACTCTTGGCAAATCGGCAGGCTCCCGTCTTCCCGGACCTTGCAAGGATTGAGCAGTATGTGAAACAGCCTTGTCACTATGTCCGTCTGCCAGTACCGCTTAAACGGCGTAGCGATCTTGTAAATCGGATCCGCATCCGTTGAGCCCGGTGCATGCGTCACCGACGATGCCTCGATGTACTTTCCGAATAACATGCAGTACACGATGCCTGCAAGGCCAAAGTAGTCCGTCTGGTATGTCCAGGGACGTCCTTGGCGGATTTCGAAGCAGTCCCGGTCGTCCGTAGGCCAGTCGGCGATGAACTCCTGACGGTGGCGCGCTGGAAACAGCGACATGTCGATGGACCGCCCAAAGTCAATGACTTTGATGCCCCGGTATTTCCATCCCGCTTCCCCGTTGGGCTGGTACATGCCGGACAATGAGGATGCGCCGCCTGGCAGTTCCTCGAGGCGGAGCAGACAATTATCGATCTTGAGGTCTCCATGGATGAAGCCCGCAGCGTGCATACCCTCCAGAAAACGCAAAAGCTCGATAGTGAAGAAGAAGACCAAAAGCTCATCTAAGCAGGCTCCTTGTTGCGAAATGCCTGCCGGCCCGGCATGGTTCACTGCGTCCAAAAGCGATCCGTGGGGACAGAGCTCCAGGAGGAGGTGGGATTCGTCACGGAAAGCGTAGAGCGCGTGGGGTGTGATTACCGAGCGCCTCAGAGGAGGAGAGAGGGTCCTATGAATTCTGCGAAGGACGTGGAATTCCCAGAGATTGCGGGGCTTCACGACCTTCAGCGCTACCAAGGAGTTGTCCTCATCCTCGTCTTCGTCTTCATCACTATCAAGGCCCTCATCGTCACCATCTTCACCACCTGATTTGGTGACCTCTTTTGCGGAAAACACGGCACCAAAGCCCCCCTCTCCTAATTTCCCAGACACCCTAAGTGTCCTCCTTTCGAGATTGACCAACACCCCATCATCATCCGCCGATCCGCCCTTCCCGCTCTTTCTTTCTATCCGTGCTGCAAATCGCTGCAGTCCGTCCAACATCCCTCCATCTTGCGTTCTGAGGTCATGGAAGTCCGCGTCTGCAGGGAGAAGTGAAAGGAGTGTGAAAACGATCTGCGGATCGGAAGGAACGCAGGGATTAGCTGGCCGGAAAGCGGAAACGACAGCCAGAGAATCCGAAAGGCTTAGCGTCCCCGTGCGTTCCTCGATTGGTTCAAGGTCGGGGGACCGAACGAAGTCGTGATAATCGACCTCTTTCTCCTGTTCGCGCACCTCCCTTGCTAGTTTCTCTGCCACTTCGAGAGCATATTGACTACTTTCCTGTCCTCCCCGTTCCCTGCACTCTCTTTCATCACCGAGGCCATCCCTGGCTCGTGTAGTGCTTGTTGGCGTGGGGAACCCTCTTGTACTAAACTCGAAGGTTCGTTCAGTGATTGGTGTCATGACGTTGATACGGCCAAGTCTCCCGCCCATTGGTCGGTGAAAGTTCTCGTCTTCGTCTGCAAACCCCTCCTCCTGGAAAGCGTCCTCGTCCCCGTACGCCGGATCGCCCTGGACAGCTTGATGGTAATATTCGTCGTCGTCAAACTGGCTGTCGCTAGACGATACAACCGCAGCCTCCATTTCCGCCTCTGCCTCGCCCCCTTCGTACCCATCATCGCTCTCGGAAAAGCCGCTACGGCTGCTGCTGCTAACGACTTGACCATCGTCTGCATCGTGATCTCCAGCGCTGTCGCGTGGGTCAGCCTCGCTCGACTCGTCCGTGGAGGCCTCTTCGATTATCGGTGGAATCGGCATCACACGTGATTGCAGCGCGTTTGATTTCTTCGAGGAAGCTGGCGTCACGACTGGCTGTGCGTTGTCGACGAAGGGCTTGAAGGTAACGGCTCCCATGGCAGCACCAACACCGAGGCTTGCAGCAGACGGTGGTTTCGGTGTGAACACGCTTCCTCCGCTACTTGCGACCGTGTTCTCTCCCTGACCTTGGCCTGGTGGACGAGAGAATACTTTGAAAGGTGTCTTCGAGTCAACGAGTGGAACGAAGGTTTGAGGCGCTTGTTGTGTCTGCGCTTGATTTTCGTCGTTTGCGTCAAAAGTCTTCGGCTGAGGATGAACGAGGGGCTCCTTCTGGGAAACAGGTGTGAAAGGCTTAGAGAAGACAGGCAACCCTTGCGACTCTTCCGACATAGGTTTGAGTACATTCGGTTTCGATGCGCCTGAAGGCGAGGGTTTCGTAGCAGAGGGCTCTGCAGAGATATCTTTGCCTGGGACAACGCCACAATCTTTGAGGGAGAGCGCCCGACGGCCTGTCTCGCAGGTCGGCGGAACGGGAGGCTGTTTAGGTTCGTCCACGTACGGTTTAAACTGGGGATAGTGCAAAAAATCGCCGTGCGAAGTGAATATATGCGTAATTATCGTCCACATAAACAGGAAGGCTTACCTTGAGGGAGGGAGCAGGATTTTCCTCGCGTGGCACGATTTCATCGACAAACGGCTTGAACCCAACTAGGGCCATAATTAGCACTCCTCCAAAAGTCCGACCACCGCAACGACTTGCCTGAACCCGGATGTTTCGCGTTTTCGCTCTGCGGCGAGGTGTGGGAGGGTTCCGTCTTGAACTCAGGGACCACCCTACGACCACCCATGGGCTCGATTTTCCGCACAGGGGCATGCTTACTGCCTGGCATGGCGCGTTTGACCGTTTTGTCCGGAGAGTTGTACATGCCAAAGACGTCTGCTAAGGCTTCCTTCGTGTTGATTGTGACGGTAGGTTCGCTAACGCTGACGACATTGGTATTCTTTCGCTTGCCCCCCGCAGCAGTAGCTCCCATGTTACGCGTACTTCTTGAGCCGTCGTCGTTGAAGTTCACTTTTACAGCGCCAGACGAGGAATCTTGCAGCTCCGAAGCGGGCGGTGGTCCCCATTTTTTACCTAGAAGACCCATAGAGCGGGCACGTACCTCCTGTGCCGAGTATTCGACACCGGAGGGCGTGAACAATAGCGATAGGTTGAAGCGAAGCTTTTCGGGCCGTCTTCCCGGCGCCGGGGGAGCAAGCATTGGCGCGTAGCGACTGTGAACGGGGTTGGGGTTATTCGAACTCGACGAAGCGACAGATGATGATTTAGAATTCGAGGTAGAAGTTGACGGTGCTGGATCGTGGTTCTTGAACGGATTCCGTCGGAGAGCATCTACCTCACCATTCCCACTCGGTCGAAAAGAACTTGACTGTTGTTTCGAGGCAGGACGGGACTGGAAGTCCCGATAGCGTTTCTTGAGTCGTTCGATAGGTCGCGCGCTGCGAGCTATGCCGGTACGAAAGACCTTGTCGGCGTCTGTGCGTCTGATCGGAACAGTCAGTTGCACGAGGACCGACCAATTTTCATCACGCGCACCGTCCCTCCTTTTCAAGTGCGAGAGCGTATTCCTCCCATAGCAATCCATAGACACACCCGATCTCCCTCTTGACCAAATACGCGTATACGAGAGTGGACTTCTCAACCATTTTCGCGTAGTTACACCAGAGCTTCAGATATCTGAGATCACCACTGTACCGCGCATCATCCTTGAATTTCCTCGTGGCTTCGTCAAGTAGCTGAACGAGTCCGGAGTTATGATCGTTTTCAAGGAAGGTGCGCGAGGTCCATTTGATGAAATCGTCATAGGCGGCGAGGGGATCCTCGTCTTCTTCGAGGGCCTCTGTGATTCTCGCGCGATATTCGGCGCGTTCTTGTTCCAGCTGAGAGGCACGGAGGGTTGGCATTAAGGCTGTTCTTCGACAGTGTGCAGGGAGGCGTTGGTCTTTGCCAGTGCAACAGTGCCACGCGACGCGTTCAGTCACGTGGAACCCACACTTCAAGCTTCAACCCTGTCCTTGACTCCTCTCCGTCTCGCCGTGTGCTCGCTCCGTCCGCAGGTTTGACAAGCACTTATATTTAAATAACCTCCTTCTGTGACTCTGCTTGGTCTCGTGGTAAGCCCACTATTTACGGCCGGGTGAGCTCAACCTCATATTTTCTAGAATCCGTGCGAGACGTCTGAGGTTGCGGGTTAAGAAGTGCATCTCTCCGCAGATACTCTTGCTCCGCGTCGCTGAGGAGAAGAAAAGATATGGCAAATCACGCCGCCACGAGGACGATCGCATTCGCTGGCACTGAAACTATTGACCGTTGAACAAGGTGATTACCTTGCTTGCAAGGTTTCTGGTGTATCATAAATACGTAAGCCGTTGCACACGTGATTGCGCACGGTCCTTTGCGTCGCGGTCAAAGGCAACAAAGACAAGGACGACCGTACACGTTCCCGCGCCCGTAGGAGGTCGACGTCATGGGCGTCGTTATCGGTCAGTAGTTCATAGCAGGTATGTCTGTGATCGTATCAAGTTTATATCAGGGTTGACGATGAATCTATTAGACACGGGGAGGGTCGTGGTTGAGCGGCCCGGACGACCGGGTCGTTCAGTTAGTTGGTACTATGAGCAACGTCTTCGCGTTCGCCGAGGATGCTGAACGGGTGAAGGTGATTGAAAAGGACACGAACATCATCACGGTTCTGATCCAGCAAGTGACGGAGTGCAACCGAATATACTAAACCCAACTATTATCGGTAGGTAAGTGTGAGGTATGTGAGGGAGCACACGTTCGGCAGTTTGATTGCATTGCCACAAAAGGAGTATACGGATGTGCGTATATTCCTTTTATTCGAAAGGGTGCGCTTACCGAATTCAACGACTCAGAACGTTTAGATGGCTGGGTGAATTCTGACGGGAGGTGGTGAGATATAAGAGTGGGAAGACGGGGACTTGGATCGGGGACGCCAGAGCCGGGCCAGCTGGACCACGCACAGGCGACGGAGGCATGGTTGGTTGGTCCACCGCACACGCTCCTTCGCCCGTCTTGTTTTATAGCTACGGTATCAACAAGTCGAATGGAACAAAGACAAGAACGTGACTTCATACACTTCCTACTTTCTTCCCGTTTATCGATCCGCTTCCTCGCTTAATACTTGGAAACGGAAGCATGATCTCGTACAGTGTCATATTGGATCGAAACGGTAGAACTGTAATTCCCTTTGCTCAAGTATGTAGAGCACACTCGATTTGGGACGATCGAATCCAGCCCTGCTTCGGTAGGCTGCCTACGAGTACTGGTGATGACGTGAGTTTCGAAAAACGTATGTATATATTCTTCCTTGATAGACAAATCAATGGTAGCGATAGTGTCAAGTTGTGGTCTATGTGGCGGAACATGGCCAGCTTGTAACCGACGCATTCCACAGGCGAGCCCAGTATTATCCATGAACTAAATGAGAGTATCAGATCAGTATTCGCACCTCATATTAAATAGTTGAGGACATTAAACGTGATGCAACCCACACACTACTCATTATCCCGTGTGGGTCATGCCTTAGTAGCCATCCCCTATATCGACGGGAGTGCGCTTTGGCACGATGTCATGATAATTATCACTTTACTAGTATATTATAATTTGGTTTGAGGCTTCGCAGTTACGTGTAACCTCTTGTACGTCGCTCTACGGACTGAGGGCTGGGGCCCATCGGGTTGACGGAGTGTTTGTTTTTGTTTCCTCCGGTTACGTATTATTGCCTAAGGCTCGTGGACACCTTGGGCGGCCGTGAACATAGTTGCTGAGTGCATACTGTTCACCTTATAATATATCCAAGGCCAAACACCATCTGCACCATCATGGTTGCCTCGCAAACTGTCGACATCGACGTCCTAATCACTACTATTCGCGCACAAACTGCGCTGGATCTCGTCCCTCGTCTTCTCGGCCCAAAGGATACCTGGGTGCCCTGGATGCGCGATAACTTGGTCTCCGAGCTCGTAAAGCACGCCGTCAATATCATTCCCGGAGATGTGTTCACGTTTTTCTTATACAGACCAAACTTCCGCCGCCTACTTCAAGCTACCCTCACTCTAAGCTTCTTGGAAGCCTCAGAGATGTACTTTTGGAGCATTACAGTAGTGCCATGACCATTGATAGTCTCCACTTCGATCGTGTGCGTGGGGACGACCCATCTGTTACCGACCCAAGTTTTGTGGATGTAGCTGCCGATGCACTCCCTCGGCTGGATGGAGGTGATTTCTGGTGGGAGAGGCTACCACCATCCAGCGAGTTTCATTTTGTTTTCATCCTTTTGCTTTCTTAACTTAAACATCCAGTCGCTTTGTTACCTATGGCAGAACCAGAGGATTCTGCACGAGTTCCTTTCTCTGACATCATTTCCACGCAAGCGGCCACCACTTCCAAGTTCACTTTGGGTGCAGAGAAAAAATGCAAGAAGGTTTCTTTTGGAGGTCTTTCTGTCAACGAGGTCGGTGCTTCTGAAACTCAGAGCACCAGCTTGGGTCACATGGAAAGAAAGCGGGTCTCAGCATCAGACCTGCATAAACACCCTAGGAAGCAGAAGAAGCTTTCTTTGATGTTGACTCCTGCAGTTTTCAGCGACGAGAGTGATAGTGACGACTGGGCCAGGCGCTCCACGCATATAAGTCCAAAATCAAACGGAAAGGATGTTGTTCCTCCCCAGTCTGCTATCACAGACACACCAAAGGCATGCCTTTTCAAATGGAAAGGTATTTCTGAACCTGCTAATCTTGCTCAGGTGTGTGATGCTTGCAAATCACGTGGATTAGCATGTGTATGGCCCAATGGGCCTGATGCCAAGCGTGCATGTGCTGAGTGTGTCTCTCACAAAATCAGATGTACAATTGCAGGTGAGCAAGTTTTGTGACTCATGATCCTTCTCAGCTGAAAGGTTCAGGGGTGTTTTCCATTCACTGTCGACGTGGAAAAGTGGCTCTACCTCAGTCATCGGAGGCACAGGAAAATAGGGAAGACCTGAGACAGCTCATTCATGAACTGATGGATCGTGTCGCAGACCTCGAGAAGAGGCAGGTTGCCGATGAAGAAGGTGATTCAAGGATGTCGACCAGGTTGGCGAGGGTTGAACTGCAGGCCAGACGGGTAGGCAAGGCAGCCAAGTCTCAGGGACGCTACTAGTAGGTGTTTTTGTGCTGCATTTTCATTACCGACAGACCTGTGCGCACAGATGTATTCTGGTTAGACAAATAGAATGCGTGTGTGGGACGCCAGATGATTGTGTAGCTCAGACATGGATCTCTGTTGCACTGATCCCTCAGTGGAATGTGAGGGCCTGAAAACCTTGCATTATTCAGGACACAAAAGGAAATACAGGGCCTGTGTCAGCTTAGTTGACAGACCACTGAATGGCGAAGAACAACGAGCCCTTCAATTTGCATTGCAGGACAAGAGAAGAAATTCGTTTTTACCTCCCAGCATTGAACTCGCTGTTGGAATGCGAGTAATGGTCACCCGGAATCTTGACACGGATCTTGACATCACGAATGGCGCCCGTGGCATACTCGCGGACATTGTAGTACCGGCAGACGTCAATGTGTCCGAAAGCCCCTCGGGTGAGGTCCCACTTTCCTCCCCGCCGTTATTCATCCTAGTCAGGTTAGACCGGACACGAGCCTCGAATCTCCCCGGCCTCCCAGCAAATGTTGTACCCATTCAACCGATCACCAAATCGTATCAAATTGCATTACCGGGTTCACCAAGAAAGCGCACTGTCCGACGCTGCCAACTTCCAATCACTGGGGCTTATGCTTGCACTGACTACCGCTCAGGTCAAACGCTTCCCAGCGCCATCGTTGATATTGCCACTCCTCCCACCGGCGGCCTCAGTGTTTTTAGTGCACTGTCGCGTGCAAGAGGAAGAGAATCACTCCATTTACTCCGTGATTTTGATGACCGCTTCTTCCTCGCTCCTCAACTCCCAGAACTGAGTGATGACAACAAACGCACCATACAGTGGTGGGAAGATTTGACACGACACACCCCTGCTGCCCTTTGACCTATGCACTCGTTTGTCGCCCTCCCACCGTCAAAGAGTTTTGAGACTTAAGACTCATATACAGCCAACCCACTGCTACCCGAAGCATGAATCCTTGTGTCCATTAGCATACGTATGTAGCGGCAGTATACGTTTAGATACACTGCCGGTCTGCAAGCAGGGTTGAGGCTAATATTCCGTAATATAACAGGAGCTGGCTCGAAGCCCTACTTTTCATTCCGAGAGCGACGAGGGATGCGATACTGAATAGAGTGTAAGGAAGCGTGAACTCCACGATGACGGACAATACGATGAAGTATGTCGACGCCAACTCATCACCGAATCCTTCGTGAACCTTCAACCCATAATAGAGGATCCCCCCGTAATGAGGCACGTCGTGAGGACATCGAGAGTGTTGCAAGTGCTGCACACCCCGGGCCCAATGTGAAGACCGAAATACCGGGGACTCTCCTATACTGCTAAAAAGTAAGTATACGTATACTCGAATGAACAGGCTGACCGAGTGTGGCCGACCAGAACAGGCAGGGGATGATGATGCCTTTCCAATTCCCACCCGGCCAGATCGTCCAGCAGCGTTGAATCTAAGTAGTGACGTTCAGTAAGGCTCATCCGTCGCTTTCTATCAACCACACTCACCAAGACCTGCAGAAAAATGTAAACTGTTGTTAAAGCTATTTCATACCGTGCAAACGTCTCCTATGCCATAGTCTTACGCCGACTGTCCTCCAAGGTAATCTTGACTAGATGTATGGCCGATCACCGGCAGCGACCTTGTTTACAAGGATAGTATGTGTTTCTTTTAGAAGGATGTGGTGACAGCGTACGTTACTCAGCGCAAGAATCAGGGACAAGGTAATGACGAGGTTGCGACGTGACAAGCAAGCTATCACTGTCCAGGACACATTGAGAGAGAGAGAGAGAGAGAGAGAGAGAGAGAGAGAGAGAAGGATATAGTACATTGCGGAATGAAGGCAGTACAACAGAGAGGTAGGGAGAGTAGATACCTCATAATCGACGAAAAATCCGCACTATCATGCAAGTTTTTGGGACGAATCTCTTCTGCGATATGCACGGCAAGAAGTTTAGCAGGGATTGAAGGGTTGAATGCACCATTTGGACGTGTAAATGACATACTCGTTGGCGACTTCCACCAGTTTCCACCAGTGACGGGACAACCTCTTTACTGGCCCATCAATCTGACAAAAGACGACAGAGAAGATGTGCTGGGTCAGGAGTTATACGAGCATTTCCAAACAGTGGTTAACTTACAAAACAAGTGCGCGAGTTGTCGATGAAGATTGGCTTGACGTTCTACATCATGTACGAACAGGCAGTTGCAGAAGACAGCACATCGAAATTCTTCAATCTCTGGTGCTGACTAGGCCAAACTGTGATAATCCTGATTTCAACTCATCCCCATGGAATGAGGCGATTCTAGTTATGCCACGCCATTCCATACGACGCCAATGAAATGCTGCTATGACCCTGAAGCACTGTCGTGAAAAAGGTCATCAGCTGTTTGTTTGTCCAGCCTTTGACTCCATCGGGAATCGGGCAGTTACCTTACGCAAACAGTTTGCTATCGCATCAAAGATTTCAAAGCGAGGAATGAGGAATGGAGAAAGAGAAGGGCTGGCAGACACAGTTAACCTAGCAATGGGCATGAAAGTCATGGTGATATTCAACATTGAGACGGACCTCGACATTGCTAATGGGACGAGGGGCAAGGTAGTGGAAATTGTTCTCGTGAAGATACAAGCGACAAAAACAATACATCTTGAAGGCTTGGATCCAAATGTGATTCCCATTATGCCATTGTAGCGAAGATTCACAGTAACCGAAGACCTGCAATCAAAGACTGTCATTCGACGTCAATTTCCAATCACAGCAGCATATGCTTTCACTGATTACCGGTCACAGGGGCAAACGATATCCCATGCAATACTTGATATTGCATCTCCTCCGACAGGATCCTTGACACCATTCAATATATGTGGCGCTGTCATGCTGTCGTGGAAGGCAAGGCATCAGGTTGCTGAGAGACTTTGACGAAAAGCTGCTTACAACGCATCCGAGTCAATACTTGAGGTCCGAAGATGACCGGCTAGCGACACTTGAAAAAGAAACAATGCAATGGTGGGGAAGCAAGGAAAAACAAGCGGAGTAAATGAGCAACTTGTCTGCGATGCCACGAAGTGAGTAACGTACCAGTACTTATGTTAAGAGATGGAAACTGACGACGAAAAAGAATGCAGAGGTTATTTTACCATGAGATAAATATTTAATAAATACAACTATAGGTAATTTTTACCACGGCGAAGGATTTAGGTACATCACAGCCACAATTCTCCCCCCCCAGTGACCTTGTAAACAAGGTAATGAACGACCAACATCTCCCTCAAAAGGCACTGGGCCATCACCTATGCAGTGACACATGTTCAGTTACTGACGAGTCTCTGCTATATTCCTGAAAACTTGGAATGGGATGGCCTTCCAAATGACCAGGTACATACTCATTGGCGCAGTTTCGGCCTTTCACCGAGGCTGTGTACATATCATAAGTCCTGATAACGACATCACAGATTAGCGAGTCGCAGACTTCGCTTCGGGTCGGAACACTCGCGGGCTGCTAACCAGCGCGGATACATCACCGACCGGAAGTATTTTCGTCCAGGTTCTGGCGAGACTTCTGAGAAGATATGTGGCTGAGGAGCAGGTTGACTCGCACTAAAGAAACTCGCCCTTGCTCGCGACGCCGAATTCATTCACTCGCGCTACGAATAAATATCAAGTATCATTGTAGAATGGTATCAATCAAGAATTAGACCGCAAAAATTTATTGACGATCTCCGGGACTCGTTCGTCAATACCAGACAAGAGTGTGATGGTTTCATCCTGTCGACTTAGTGAGCTGAAGAGTTCGGAGACATGCTAGTAATGACAACCCGCACCCAGACTCTGGCAGAACATGCTTTGCCTTCGGGGGTGAACAGATAACCACTCTCATCAGCAACTTCACAACAGGACAGATACCGCCCGTGCATGGAGCGATCACTAGAAACGGCAGCATGGACTAGCGTTCTGCTACCCGCTTCTATTGAGCGTACAAACGCCAGCTTTTTGAGAAAATAAAAAAGCCATCCTGACGTGGACACCTGGTTACGAGTGATGTCTGTGTCGCAAAAACCTGGATCGACCACACAGGCTATGACAGAACTCTCTTCAGAAAGGCGCGACGCGAGCTCCCGAATAAATATGACCCCCAGAACTGAGAAAGGCAGTCGTCAGCTTTTCCATGCATAATCAATACTATGCTCACGTTTAGAAAGTTGATAGCGAACGAAACTAGTTGTGATTACTCTTAGTCATTGGTTTGACATGCATATCAGAAGAGCGACAGACCTATTGCCAGTTTCTGGCTCGTTTATGGTTTCAAGGATAGTCCGTGACTCAGATGCCTTCAGTTCGGGGGCGAAGAAATGGGAAAAACTCGACACTACAACCAACCGCGATGGCGAATCTGGCGTGGCAGAGTTTATCAAGTACGGCAAAAGCAATATGCAGAGTAATGCATTGGAGAGATAATTCACTTGAAGCCTGACGACACGAACCCGGGATAATCATTTGGATGTAAAAGACAAAGAGATCATACATACGTTACTTCCCAGCCGTCCTGCGTCTGAGTGTAGTCGTCACTAGGGAACATTCCGGCGTTCGCGACGACCGCATTCAACATCCCGCTACCATCCTTCGCGAATTTGTCTGCGAAAGAGCGCACATCCTGGAAACTGCCCAATTCGAGCGGCCATGTACACAATTCTGTAGCCGGTGTGCCGCTTGCAGCTGTTCGCCCGAGGATGGCTAATTGAGACGTCGTTTTCGGCAGGTCAGCCTTCCGGAACCTGGCATGGCTGTAAACACTTACATTTCCGTACTTGGACACATTTGGCCTCGTCTCTGCTGGTTGCAACAAGTAACTTGGGCCGCATCTTCGCAAGGCATACTGAAGCTTCAAGGCCCAGTCCGACGTTTGATCCTGTCACAAGGAACGTCTTGGAGGTGATATCATTACCTGCTTTGACTTGAGGAATGGTACGCCATTGTTCGCGAAGGTAACGACGGAAAGAGAAAACCGCCATCGAGGGAGTGGTGGTAAGGTAGACATCATACACTTGCGGTAAACGTCACGTGATGAAGCGTGATAAAGTGTGATGAACAACTTGTATAGGAAAACGCTACAGCTCGTGTGCTCGAAATCGGTCAACAATAAGTCATTGCGAACCACCTGTTTGAAATTTTATTGTTCTTGTTTTCTTTTTACTGTCCCGAGAACAAAAGAAGATGACCTTTCAGTGGTTATACAAAGAAAATAATTGACATAATAGCCGTCGGCAACCGTCCGTGCCTCAAGCACCGGGGCCAGTGGAGTCCTTTGTGTCACAACCTTGTGGACAAGGGCGGGCAAGACGGCTATAGAACAATAAGTACGTATGCAAATCAAACTGGCAATTTACGTCAGGCACAGCACAAAGTCATTAGCAGAAGCGGCTACAGAGTGTCTGTGTGGCTCATCGAATGCCTTGTGCATAAGGGACCGGGTCCACACGAAAATGGTTTCCGTGTGGTGCCGCATGGGTACGACAAAGCGCGCGGCGTGTCCGAGAGGACACATTGCGCCCGGGTGGTCCGTGGGAGTGGTCCTACCACTGGTCTTAGTCACCGAGCAGGAAACACCCACGGCGGGTCGTTCCACCGTGCTGCCAGCTCAGTCCTGGTTCCTGCGCTCAAGATGTGCCCTACTCCAGACATGCAGCAGTAAGGGAGTCCCCTAAACAGTCCGGGAAAGGTGGCAGTTTGGGGTAGTGTTGCAGCGGAAGTGAAGTAACTTCAAAGTTAACCAGGTACAATTTGTGTAGGCATGAGATATAACAGATGGAGCGCCGCATCCGTGGCAATACCCGATACGGCCCTTTCTGGCCCAGAGGGGCCTCACTAGCACTGAGCAAATTCTGCTTTTTTGTTTTCACATCGCGCAAAGGTGGAATAGTGGTCCTACTGACCCCAGTGTTCTGCCGGTCACTGCACGCGGGTCACAGTCACTGAACGGAAAGTGTGGGAAATTCGACAAAGTTCGCCAGCGTTCATTTGAACGTGACTTTCTGCGGTCACCGGGTCCCTTATACTACCTCTCGTTGCAATCCATGCGATGTCTTCTGCAAGTATTTCCGTGCGACCGCAACAGACTCATGTTCGAAAGGACGCCTCAGACGACTCCACCGTGCAGACTTGCTACCCTCA